>PISX010017324.1:0-43697 GCA_004024625.1 Mellivora capensis | reverse complement strand
CTTAACTTATTGGCATATAACTGTTGATAATAGCTTCTGATGATTGTTTCTACTTCCTTGGTGTTAGTTGTGATTTCTCCCTTTTCATTCATAATTTTATTAATTTGAGCTTTCTCTCTTTTCTTTTGGATTAGTGTGGCCAATGGTTTATCGATCTTATTGATCCTTTCAAAAAACCAGCTTCTAGTTTCATTGATACCTTCTACTATATCTCTAGTTTCTACCTCATTCATCTCTGCTCTAACCTTGATTATTTCCCTTCTTGTGCGTGGAGTTGGTTTTGGGTACAGGTGGGTGTTCCTGTGATCTCAGAGACCATGACTAGGGACACGCTCTGCCAGTGGCAGGGGGGAATTTATGTGCTCTGGAGCACCTACAGCAGAACAGACTGAGGCTTCTCACTGAGATGGAAGTCTGGGTGCAGTTTGCTTTCCTCTAAACCTCCAAAGAACTGCCAAAAGCCACCAAGGGGAGAAAAAACAAACAAACAAACAAAAAGCCTCCAGAGAACAAAAGCCTGAAAAACCGGTTTCCTCAGAGCCCAGCCCCTTGATGGGGGTAGGAGGACTCAACTCTAGCAAGACTCCCTGAAAAACCACATGGCAGGCCCCTCCCACAGAAAGCCAGCCAAAAAATCAAACAAACAAAAACACGAAAAAAACAAAAACCAACCAACCAAGCAAGCAACCAACCAACCAAACAAACAAAAAAACCAAGAGGACAACCACCACTACTTCATAGATACAACTATTATTTTTAATTTGTCCCCACTATTCGGTTTTTTCTTTTTTTTTTAATATAACTTTTTAACCTATTTGCCATCACAATGAGATATTCAGTACATCAAATTCCATAATAAATTCCATAAAAGTTTAAACTGAACTTTTTTGATATATATACCTGTGTTTTTCTTTTGCTTTTCTATTTTTTATTTTATTTTATTTTATTTTTTTAATATTCATATCGAGATAAGCTTCAAGGTAACCCCCTTTCCCAATCAATGCTACCTCTATATGCAAACCAGTTTTAATCCCCCTTTATCTCAGGAAAGTTGAGTCCTTTAACAAAGATATCAAGATACATCCAGGAAGAATCAAAATAACATTTCTCACCCACACTGAGAATTTATAACCACCCCCCTATCTTTTTCTTCTGTCAGTGTTTCTGTGTATTTGTTTTTGTTCTTATACTTGGGGTTCATTTTGACGGGGCTCTTTTATTTATTTATTTATTTATTTATTTATTTTTCTCTTGTCATCTACTTTTGTCAGTCTTTTTGTTTGTCTGTTTTTGTTTGTATACCTTATAAGTTTTACCTTTGGAGCCTATTCAGATTGGGCCTTCTCTTTTATCTTTTTTTTTCTTTATCTCTCTGTTTTTCTTTTTTCTTTCTTTTTGGTGGGGACTCTTGATTGCTCAGAAGCGTTCCAGAGTGCACCTTGCCTGCACCATGGTTGATACATTCAGCTACACATCTGTTCAGCCATCTCTCACTAAAATGACTAGGAGAAATGTCCAAGAGAAGAAAAATTCAGAGACTGGACCCTCTCTATCAGAGCTTTTGGATATGGACATAAACAGTATGTCAGAAAGGGAATTCAGGCTAATAATTATCCAGGCAATAGCTAGGTTGGAGAAAGCCATGGATGAAAAAATGGATTTGATTAGGGCAGAAGTGAAGGCCACCAGGGATGATGTTAACAATGCTCTCAATGAGTTCCAATCTAATTTAAATTCTCTAAAAGGTAGGGTAACTGAGGCAGAAGATAGATTTAGTGATCTGGAAGACAAATTGATAGAGAAAAAGGATCAGGAGGAAGCCTGGAACAAACAGCTTAGAAGCCATGAAAACAGAATTAGGGAAATAAATGATGCCATGAAATGTTCCTCCCTGAGGGGGAGGAGAAAGAAGGAAGACTAGAAGATATAGTTGAACAAATTCTCCATGAAAATTTTCCCAATCTGGCGAATGGAACCAGCATTCATGTACTAGAGGCAGAAAGGTCTCTCCTAAAGATCATAGAATCTAGAAAGACTGTGAGCCAAGTAATTGTGAAAATAATGAATCATAATTTCAGACAGGAGCTCTTGAAAGGAGCTAGGGTGAAGAGATTCCTTACATACAGAGGAAAGCCCATCAGAATAACATCAGACCTGTCCACAGAAACCTGGCAAGCCAGAAAGGGCTGGCAAGATGTATTCAGGGCACTAAATGAGAAGAACATGCAGCCAAGAATACTTTATCCAGCAAGACTGACATTCAAAATGGATGAAGGAATAAAGAGTTTCTAAGACCGGCAAGGTTTAAAAGAGTTTGTGACCACCAAGCTGACACTGCAAGAAATATTAAGGAGGGTCCTATAAATGGGGGAAAAATAAAAAACCCAGAATATCATTGAACAGAAATATATGGAGACAATCTATGGAAACAAGACTTCACAGGTAACACAGTATCAATTAAAACGTATCTCTCAATAATCACTCTCAACGTGATTGATGGCCTAAAGGTGCCCATAAAATGGCACAGGGCTGCAGATTGGATAAAACGACAGGACCCATCCATATGTTGTCTACAAGAGACCCATTTTAAACCCAAGGATACATCAGACTTAAAATGAAGGGATGGAGAAGCATCTTTCATGCCAATGGGCCTCAAAAGAAGGCTGGGGTAGTGATTCTCATATCAGATAAATTAGATTTATTTTTATTTTTTATTTTATTATTTTTAAAAAATATTTTTATTTATTTGTTTGACAGAAAGAGAGATCACAAGTAGGGAGAGAGGTGGGCAGAGAGAGAGGGGGAAGCAGGCTCCCCGCTGAGCAGAGAGCCTGATGTGGGGCTCAACCCCAGGACCTTGGGATAATGACCTGAGCCAAAGGCAGAGGCTTTAACCCTCTGAGCCACTCACCACCCCTATAAACTAGGTTTTAAACTAAAGACTGTGGTCAGAGATACAGAAGGACACTACATAATTTTTAAAGGGACTATCCACCAAGAAGATCTAACAATTGTAAATATTTATGCCCCCACCATGGGAGCATCCAATTACATAAGAAAACTGTTAATCAAGATAAAGAGTCATATCGATATGAATACACTAATAGTAGGAGATCTTAACATTGCACTCTCAGTAATAGACAGATAATCCAAGCAGAAAATCAATAAAGAAACAAGAATATTGAATGATACATTGGACCAGGTGGACCTCATAGATACATACAGAACATTCCACTCTAAAACAACAGATTACTCATTCTTCTCGAGTGCACCTGGAACCTTCTCCAGAATGGACCACATACTCGGTCACAAATCAGGACTCAATTGATACCAAAAGATTGAGATTATTCCCTGCATATTCTCAAATCACAATGCATTGAAACTGGAGCTCAACCACAAGGAAAAGTTTAGAAGGAATTCAAATACCTGGAAGCTAAAGACCACCTTGCTTAAGAATGCTTGGATCAACCATGAGATCAAAGAAGAACTTAAACAATTCATGGAAACCAATAAGAATGAAAACACTTTGGTCCAAAACCCATGGGATACAGCAAGGGAGGTCCTAAGGGGGAAATACATAGCCATCCAAGCCTCCCTCAAAAAATTGAAAAATCCAGAATACACCAGCTGTCTCTACACCTCAAAGAACTGGAAAATCAACAACAAATTAAATCAACTTCACACACAAGGAGGGAAATAATCAAGGTTAGAGCAGAGATGAATGAGATAGAAACTAGAGATACAGTAGAATGCATCAATGAAACTAGAAGCTGGCTTTTTGAAAGAATCAATAAGATTGATAAACCATTAGCCAAACTAATCCGAAAGAAAAGAGAGAAGGCCCAAATTAATAAAATTATGAATGAAAAGGGAGAGATCACAACGAATACCAAGGAAATAGAAATAATCATCAGAAATTATTATCAACAGTTATATGCCAATACGTTAAGCAACCCAGATGAAATGGATGTATTCCTGGAAAAGTATAAACTTCCAAAATTGAACCAGGAAGAAATTGACAACCTGAATAGACTGATATCTAGTAATGAGATTGAAGCAGTGATCAAAAATGTCCCAAAAAACAAAAGCCCAGGACCTGACGGATTCCCTGGGGAATTCTACCAAACTTTCAAAGAAGAAATAACACCTATTCTCCTGAAACTGTTTCAAAAAATTGTAGCAGAAGGAAAACTTCCAGACTCTTTTTATGAAGCCAGCATTACCTTAATCCCCAAACCGGGCAAAGACCCCACCAAAAAGGAGAATTTCAGACCAATATCCCTGATGAATATGGATGCTAATAGTCTCAACAAGATCCTAGCTAATAGGATCCAACAGCACATTAAAAAGATTATCCACCATAACCAGGGGGGATTTATCCCTGGGTTGCAAGGATGGTTCAACATTCACAAATCAATCAATGTGATAGAACAAATCAATAAGAGAAGAGAGAAGAACCACATGGTCCTCTCAATTGATGCAGAAAAAGCATTTGACAGCATCCATTCCTGATTAAAACACTTCAAAGTATAGGGATAGAGGAAACATTCCTCAACTTCATCAAATCTATCTATGAAAAACCCAACCAAATATCCTCAATGGGAAAAAGCTGACAGCCTTGAGATCAGGGACACAACAAGGATGCCCACTCTCACCACTCTTGTTCAACATAGTATTAGAAGTGCTTGCAACAGCAATCAGACAACAAAGAGAAATAAAAGCTATTCAAATTGACAGTGAAGAATCTAACTCTCTCTCTTCACAGATGACATGATACTTTATATGGAAAACCCAAAAGACTCCACTCCCAAACTACTAGAACTCATACAACAATTCAGTAATGTGGCAGGATACAAAGTCAATGTAGAGATCAGTCGCTTTCTTATACACTAACAATAAAAAAATAGAAAGGGAAATTAGAGAATCAATTCCATTTACTATAGCACCAAGAACCATAAGATACCTGGGAATAAACCTAACCAAAGAGGTAAAGGATCTGTACTCAAGAAACTACAGAACACTCATGAAAGGAATTGAAGAAGACACAAAAAGATGGAAGACCATTCCATTGTCATGGATCGGAAAAATAAACATTGTTAAAATGTCTATACTGCCTAGAGCAATCTATACTTTCAATGCCACTCCAATCAAAATTCCACTGGCATTTTTCAAAGAGCTGTAGCAAACAATGCTAATATTTGTATGGAACCAGAAGAGACCCCGAATTGTTAAGGAAATGTTGAAAAAGAAAAACAAAACTGATGGCATCACGTTGCCTGATTTCAAGCTTTACTACAAAGCTGTGATCACCAAGACAGCATGGAACTGGCACAAAAAGATACATATAGACAGTGGAACAGAGTAGAGAGCCCAGATATGGACTCTCAACTCTGTGGTCAAATAATGTTCGACAAAGCACGAAAAAACATACAGTGGAAAAAAGTGCTCAATAAATGGTGTTGGGAAAATTGGACAGCTATGTGTAGAAGAATGAAACTTGAGCATTCTCTTACACCATGCACAAAGATAAGCTCGAAATGGATAAAAGACCTCAACATGAGGCAGGAATCCATCAGAATCATAGAGGAGAGCATAGGCAGTAACTTCTCCGATATCAGCCACAGCAACTTCTTTCAAGATATGTCTCCAAAAGCAAAGGAAACAAAAGTGAAAATGAATTTTTGGGACTTCATCAAGATCAAAATCATCTTCACAGCAAAGGAAACGGTCAAGAAAACAAAGAGGCAACCCACTGAATGGGAGAAGATATTCGCAAATGACAGTACAGTCAAAGGGCTGATATCCAAGATCTATAAAGAACTCCTCAAACTCAACACACACAAAACAGATAATCATGTCAAAAAATGGGCGGAAGACATGAAAAGACACTTCTCTAATGAAGACATACAAATGGCTATCAGACACATGAAAAAATGTTCATCATCACTAGCCATCAGGGAGATTCAAATCAAAACCATATTGAGATACCACCTTACATCAGTTAGAATGGCCAAGATCAACAAGACAGTAAACAACAAGTGTTGGAGAGGATGTGGAGAAAGGGGAACCCTCTTACACTCTTGGTGGGAATCCAAGTTGGTGCAGCCACTTCAGAAAACAGTGTGGAGATTCCATAAGAAATTAAAAATAGAGTTACCCTATGACCCTGCAATTGCACTACTGGGTATTTACCCCAACGATACAGATGTAGTGAAAAGAAGGGCTATCTGTACCCCAATGTTCATAGCAGCAATGGTCACAGTCGCCAAACTGTGGAAAGAACCAAGATGCCCTTCAATGGACGAATGGATAAGGAAGATGTGGTGCATATACACTATGGAGTATTATGCCTCTATCAGAAAGGATGAATACCTAACTTTTGTATCAACATGGACAGTGCTGGAAGAGATTATGCTGAGTGAAATAAGTCAAGCAGAGAGAGTCAATTATCATATGGTTTCACTTATTTGTGGAGCATAAGAGATAACACGGAGGACATGGGGGGTGGAGAGGAGAAGGGAGTTGGGCTAAACTGGAGGGGGAGATGAAGCATGAGAGACTATGGACTCTGAAAAAACAATCTGAGGGTTTTGAAAAGGGGGGGGGTGGGAGGTTGGATGAGCCTGATAGTGGGTATTGTGGAGGGCACGTGTTGCATGGAACACTCAGTGTGGTACATAAACAATGAATTCTGGTACACTGAAAAGAAATTAAAAAAATTAAAAAAAATAAAATAAAATGGCAAAACAGTATGCAATCTTCAGGACAGACAGTGGCATGACACAGCACAGTATTTTGGTCTATTCACCAGGCACCCATCGGCAGCCTAGGATGCGATGGGGAAAGGTAGGTGTGCCGGGACCCCTCCAGGGCCTTTTAAGGCAGGAATACCTTCCCGGGGAAGGCAGGATTGTGATCAATAGCCATGTCTTGTTGAGGGACGCCACTGGTTGCTTTTGACACACAGGAACCTCTGACATATCCTGCGTGGGACACCACCCAGGAGTCAGGGGGGATTTGGTAATGGACCTTCTTTACTTTTCTGGGAGCACAGCCTCAGTAGGCTTCTTCAGTTGCCAAGGACTCTACCTTGGGGTGCCTTTTAACCCACTGTAAATAATTTGGATTGCAAAACTTAGGAAGGTACTGAGCCCCTGTAACACTGAATGGCCTCAGTGGGATCTATCAGTTAGATCTCCTCTGCAGGAAACAGGGCAAATGAACCTAAGATATCTTCATTGCTCATACCTAGGCTTTCATTGCTCTACACCCAACCTAAGGCCCTTTTGCAGAATGTGTTTGCCTAAATGAGTCAGCTAGTAAACTCCCTCCTGACATATTGGATGATAATTATATAAATAAGCCTTCTTCTAGGAAACCCAGTTTGCTGGACGACACACAGGCCATCCCTAGCAAAGGGGACTCTGACTTTATCTTTCTATGGTCCTCCTAAGAGATGTGGGGGTTTCTCCCTCGCTCATTTCCCATGTTAATGACTATAAATGAAGCCAACTGGGGTTAGTCTAACTCGAGATGGAGCCTTTAAGGAATATTCCCAAGCAGCTGCCAAAACTCCCTTTGTTTTGGGGAAATTCCCTGTCTTCTCTGGCCCGATGTGGACTGCCTATCCCCTTCCCCTTGTTGGTTGGAAAGCATGGAGTCTGCTCCTCTTTTGGGGCTGATGAGCTCTAAAACCAGGAATCCTTTCTCTGCCTTCTGGCAACACTTTGTTTCTTCTGTCTCCCCCTTTTCTGTTTTTGCACCAATGTGGGTGTGGCCTGCATGACTGGCCCCTAGACCATGCACCAAGACTCCTTCTCTCTTCACTGTCAAGGAGCAAGAAGAGTACCCCCTGGACCTAACACCCCCCACTCCAGATTTCCCCACCCATGTCTCAGGTAAACACTGAAAATGTGGTGGGCCCAGGTGGAACATAAATCAGTATTTAAACAGTATTTAAACTTGGTTTAATTAATATAGACATGGCTTTGAAGTTACAGAAGTCAATGTGAAACTTTTATTCTATCAAGGTTTACTGAAGGTCAAATAACCTCGTATTACCTCTGTTGGGTTGTTAGCAAAAAGATGACTAAACTGATGGTTCATTGTCTGTCTCAAAGTTTTCCTGGTAATTGTTGAGATAGCTTTCAATCTCTTTGGTAACCTGAAAGTTCATCACGTTTTGCTTGGATGACAAATGGAATTAAATTTGTTGGCCATCTAGGTCTTTTCCAAATAGGATAAAGTGCTAAAGCATTGACTACTGGACATAGGTTTGTAATTTTGACTTACTGCAAAGAAACTAAGAATATTTAAATATGTAAATATTTAAATTAAATATGGTAAACATGTTTTTGTGCTTAACTGATTCATAAATTTGCTGTCTAAAGAATTCTGTTGCAACAGTTCACAATTGGTTAATACTTAACTGACTAGAGACTAAGGTGTTTCTAAGAATATGAAATTCTGCTAACTGTAACTAAGACTGATGGAAATAAAGGAAACAACTCTGTATGTGGAAAAGTAGGAGATACGTAAGAAAGATAAGGAATGGAAATGCATTTTTTTGAGGAGATGGTTTTTTGGAAAGAAATGGCTTGGGACACAATCTGAATGCAAAGGAAAGTTGTAGAAGGTTTCTGAAGGGAAAACTTTGCAATGAAATTTTAGGTATGGTCAGGATGGACTAAGATTGAAATGAATTTTAAATAGACACTGGTATAGAAAGTCTGCTTTCTCTCTGTTTAAAAAGATGAAGTTTCCTTAGATTAATTGATCTGCTGTTAAGAAGAAAATGTAAACAGTTTCCTCTTTGCCTGTCCAGAAAAACCATTTTCCACATTTTGCCTATATCAGGTCTTTAACATCCTTAATTATTTTTAGGTATGTGCTTTAAAACTTTATAAGATTTTAGCAAATGTTGACAAGACTTAAATTGTAAATGAAATCTCTTTAACTCATTAGGCTTTTCCTTGGTATGCTAAGTTACTCAGGAAGTACTGCTAAACAAATGATAAACCTTAGGTTACATTTGGGTAAATGCTATAACTATTCTAGAGGTTCTATACATTTCCTAAAGTTTTAATGTTTTGATAAAGTCACCACTTGCTATTTTATTTATTGAAGTGTTATGTGCTACAGAAATAACCCGATTTACGTGCCAGCTATATTGTAAACTCTCATCTCGTCAACTCTTTAACCATATCTATTCTGAGTTTTTGTCATTTATAATTATTTTAATTCTCTTGCAAAATGAGTTTCACCTTAATGGAGACTCATATAAAGGACTTTCAGGACAACACAGGTATTCAATATCTTTAAGATCAGAACTGAAATGAGTAAGAATTTCCAGAACTAACTAAAGCTGCATTCAAACTAAACCAAAAGTAGTAACATGGGACTAAATGAATAAAAGATTATAGTGTTGTGTCTCTTAGTGTTGTGTCTCATTTTAAACATTGTGTCTCTCATTTTAAACATTGCTGGTTCTCTAATGTTTGCTCTTTCAGACTAAGGAAACTTCTTTCTTAAGATACCTGTGATTTACAGAAATATAAAAATATTTATTTTTAGACAAATCAAAGCATTCAACTTTTCTCTCTATTTGAACCCTCTGAAACTCAAGGTCTCAGTTTTTTTTTTCCCCATGGCAATCAGTCATTTGCATAACTTCAATAAGAATCTGTTCTCTGTTGGAAACATTGGTTATCTTACCAAGTCTTTAGGACTGGAATGTCATATTTGAGATGGACATGCATAGACTCAGATATGACCAGACATCTTAAAGGAACTAAGATTGACTTTATGGAACCTGGACCCATAAAGCCCCTTGGAACTGTTGGCCTGATACCTTGCTTACAGAGTTCCCAGCAGCCTCACCAGGTGAGTAAACTATGTCACAGCCTGGCAGGTGCAGGAACCTCAGGATACTTTGGGGACCTCATGAAGAGGAATCTGCCCCAATCTACAGGTACTGCAGGCATGTCTGATGGCAAGTACATGGCTTGGCTTCTGGCCTGGAGAGGCTAGTAAAAGTTCAACCCAGAGATTCCTTGTAAGAAGTCCCAGCAAAGCAGATTCTAAAAGATCTATATAATCACTCACTGTTCTTGCTGAGCTTATGTAAATAATTAGGCCAAGTTTGTTAAAACTGGACTTATTTTTCAAATAAATTAGTCCTGATTTGGCCATTTCTGGAAATGAGGGTTATTTTAGAGAGAAAAATTATGTTTCAAAACACACTTCTGTGGATGTTAAGTTCTAGATTTGATTGTCTTTAAATGTCTGTTGTTTGCCTAAGCTAGACAACTTGAGGTAAACTTCAGAGGAGTTGCACAATAGCTCATGTAGATGATCTTAATTTGCATTCTGTGGGGATAACAGGACCTCATGGCATATAATTATTTAAAAAACTGGAAAATGGGATTGATTCTCCAACAATTGTATAACTTGACTAATTCTGTGGGGCTAGGATAATGAAATTGCCTAAAAGCCAGCATACCCCACTCCACAGGATTAACTATGGACTTGTGGAGATTATAGATGGCCCCACTTTCTTTATGATTGGATTGGATGATTCATGTGGGACTCCCCTTATCTCTTGACAAGTTTTCTCCCACTTGCCAGTGATCCTTTGTAATTAGGATATTGTTAAGGCTCGACCACTCGAAGGGCTTCTTAATGGTTTCATCCCTTAGTCATATTTATCCTAGAAGTCACCTCTATTGAGGTATAATTGCAAATAAAGGCTTTATCCAAGCATAGAACAGCCCTCCCCATAAAAGGAGCCTCAAAGTTCACTATGGGACAATCCCTGACTATAATAATAATTTATTATTATATAACATATATATATGTATATAATATATATAATAATATATAATAACTTCACATCAGATCCAGATTTGTCTTAGAAACCAAAGGCCACCAATGGATGATGGAGGCCAAGTTATTAAATACTGGGCTACACTTACAGATATGCCAGAAATAATACTTAAAACTTGTCAAACTTTAAACCTAGTTACCCATATGCCTGAACCTGACCATTGTACTTTCTCTATAGAGCAAAGACTGTTCAGAGGTTATTGATCTTGCTTACTCTAGTTGGCCAGATTTAAGATGCTGTTATTAAAAACACAAATGACAGTTGGTTTACTGATGACAATAGTTTTCATAAAAAGAATATGAAAAGCTGGGTATGCCATAGTGCTCACTAGCACTTTGCAATTCCCAAAGCCTTAAAAATAAATCTTAATACTGACTCCAAATATGCTTTCCTAGTCCTACATGTCCATGGAACAATTTGAAAGAAAAGGGGTTTATTCTCAAGCCATAACTCCACAATTAAATATAGACCTAAAATTATTACTCTTAAGGCTGTACACCTACCTAAGGAGATAACTGTAATTCATTTCAAAGGACATCAAAGAATATGACCTTAGGAACAAATGAAAGGAATATAGGGTTTACACCAGGCCACTGATTTGGACAAAAAGTCCATGAAACAAACTTCATGAGTCCAGAACAAAAGTCCAGAAACAAAAACTTTGTGAAAGAAAATTGTCCCTAGGTTTGGACTCCCTTGGTCCCTCCAAAGTAACAATGGACTGCCTTTTATTACACATTAAAAAAATGGCCCCCCAAAACTAAATAGCCCTTGATAGCTTGACTGCAGTTACAGAAATCCAAAATTGGAGGACTGTCTCCTAACAGGATCCAGTGGTTATATGACTCTAACTTGTGCTCATGGCTTTCCCCAGGCTCAATAGGCCACTGTACTCTTGGTTTTGCCTGGAATCATGAATGTATTATTAAAACCATTACCAACCTGGCCAACTTTCCAAAACTTAAAACAGTGGTGAGCTCGTTCTGTCTCATTGGTATGACCAATTAACATCCACTTTTGTTCCCCCTTTGGAACTGAAGGATGTTTGGCACGTGAAAGCTCTTAATAAGTACATGGTCAGCCCTAAATGACCTTCAAAGTAGCATTTCTCTTAAAATGTTATGGTGATACAGGGGCACCTGGGTGGCTTGGTGGGTTAAAGCCTCTGCCTTCGGCTTGGGTCGTGGTCTCGGGGTCCTGGGATCGAGCTCCACATCAGGCTCTCTGCTCAGCGGGGAGTCTGCTTCCTCTTCTCTCTCTGCCTGCCTCTGCCTACTTGTGATCTCTATCTGTCAAGTAACTAAATAAAATCTTTAAAAAAAAGTTATGGTAATACAAATGCAAAAAGCAGCTTTACAAAATAGAATGGCATTGAATGTTTTAACTGCTATACAAAGTAGAAGTTGTGCTATTTCAAAAACAAAATACTATGTTTATGTTCCAGATTATCACAAAATATTTCTTGGGTTCTGACATACTCAAGTTAGCACTTTAAACAGTCCCTCTCTCTGTTTAATGATTGATTAAACTCCTGGACTGGAAAAGGGCTTTTTTGTCAACTAGCAAAAAAACTTATTTGAGCTTCATTTTATTTTTGTTACATTAATCATGTTTTGCTCCCATGTCTCCTCACCTGACATTGACTCCTGAGGTGGAAAGCCCAAAATGGCCACCTCACTGAGATGAGGAATCACTGAGGATGACTTGGCACTTCACCAAGTCACTTCCGCATAGCTTTAAGAACTACCAAGAGATTCCTGAGCCAATCAGCTGTGGAAACTGCAGAAAATCCCTAGTTTGCCTATAAAAACCAGTCCCAACAAAGGCTGGGTGCTCAGACTTTGGGAGGGATCCCGCTGAGCCTGCGGGGGGGCGGGGGAGAAGGGGGGATAGTAAATTTGCATTGTCCCAGCTCTCCACATGCTGCTTGAGTTTCTCCGTCATCTCAGAACTTCCGCAACATCTGTTTCCCTGACCAGGAAGCCCAACCATGCTGGCCTGTCATGCCACCCGTGTGGGTCTGGAGATGGGCCCTGGAGGGCAGCGGAGTAAACTGCCCTAGGATTTAGGCGCACCCCACTGATTTCAGTGGACCCAAGGCTGGGCTATCCTGGGCAGCGGTGGTTCGCCTCCACCCTGCTGGACCAACAATAGGAGACCAGGGACAACTGACTGGATCCACCCCTCAAACCAGGTAAGCCCCTGGGCCACTGTCTGAGTCAGACCCGTCTATCAGGATGGAAGGGGAGAGTGATCACCTCCCATTAGCCAGGGATACCCAGAGGGGGGTGTCCAATCTGTTTGAATCTGAGGAACGTTTGAATGTATGAGTGTATCTGTATGGCTCCACTTCTTCGGCTCCAAGTCTGAGTGGGCTGTAACCTGAGTCTTGTGGAGCATGATATGGCATAACGGTCATCTACTCTACGTAGTAACCTTGTCTGGGGCTTATACGGATAGACCTTAGCTAAGACGTTCCTAAGTTCCCATGAAGGACACGAGAAGGGAAGCACCTGAAAGTACCCCACCCTTTGTTTGTGACACCATTCTCAATGGGTGGGAAACCCAGCAAATCCACTGTCTTAGATTGTATGCTTAAAAACTTCAGGAAAGGCTTTAGTGCTGACTACAGTGTACATATGACCCCAGAAAAACTGAAAACCCTATGTGAGCTGGAGTGGCCCACTTTTGATGTTGGCTGGCCCTCAGAAGGAACCTTAGACCTTCCCACCATCTGATGAGTTTATTGTGTAGTCACAGGAGACTTAAGACATCTGGACCAGTTCTAATACATCAATTTCTGGTTAGAGATAGCCAGGACCCTCCCCCTGGTGCAGTTCTGTGCCAATGACAAGGGACAGTGCAGGATTCTCATCACACAATTGACCAAAGTCATCTGAAATAAGGCTATAAATCAAGGGGACCCAGACGCGATGAATTCCCACCACCCTATGGGCCTCTGGCTCTCTCAACTGCCTCAGCCCACCCAACTGCACCCGAAGTGGGACCTGACACACCATCACCTTCTGTTTCACTACCAGACATACCCTCTCTGCCTTCTCCCACTCCTATGCCCTCAGTTGCCCCACCGATGCCTCTGGCTCCACCAAAAGCAACAATTTCCCCACTGTCTCTGACTCCCCAGATGCCGGTAACCCTGCAACCAGCACCAGCCTCCTCGCCAGCTGTTCCTAGTGGGGACGCCTCCCCAGACTCCTTGATGATTGTTCCTGATGGGGATCCCTCCCCAGATCATGAGCCATGGAACATCACATGTCACCTCCAAACACAAGAAATCCCTGCTTACCAGATGCCCCTCTGAGAAACTCGAGGTCCTGACATAATTGGAGTAGATGGCAACCCCCAACCAGGCAGACCCATTATCTACTACCAGCCCTTCACCACCACCAAAGACCTCCTGAATTGGAAGCATCACACTCCTCCCTATTCAGAAAAACCACAGACAATGATCAACCTTATGGAAGCCATATTCCAGACCCACCGACCAACCTGGGAAGACTGCCAACAGCTCCTTTGCCCTTGTTCAACACCGAGAAAAGAAGAATTCTCCAGGAGGCATGTAAATGGCTCGAAGAGGTGGCACCAGTTGGCACCTTAAATCCAGAGGGATGGGCGCAAGAGTCTTTCCCAGACAACTGGCCCAGCTGGGACTTCAACACAGAGGAAGGCCAGAACGCCATCAAGCGCTACCAAGGTGCTATCCTGTGGGGCCTCCGCCAAGGAGCCAAAAGGCTTACTAATATGTCAAAAATGGCTGATGTGACTCAGGAGAAGAGATGCCTGGTAATTATTATGAGTGGCTCTGCAAGGCTTTCCACATATACATTCCATTAGATCCAGAGGCACCAGAGAACCAACGAATGGTAAATGCAGCATTTGTGGCTCAGTCAGCCCCTGACATCCATCACAAACTCCCAAAACTTGAGGGTTTCACTAGGATGAACATTACTCAACCACTAGAAATAGCAAACAAGGTCTACCACAACCGTGACACCATAGCCAAACGAGAGGCTGAAAAGAAAATGAAACAGAAAGTCTCTGCTAGCCACGGCCCTCCAACAAGGCTCCCAACTACATGGAACAACAGGACAATCAGAGGCACGACCTCAGCAGCACAGAACACTCAGAAAGGATAAATGTGCATATCGCAAGGAAATGGGACACTGGAAAAATGAATGCCTGAATCAGAAGCCCAGGTCAATCAAGCCCTCCACCCAACCCAAGATTCAGGCAAACCAAGATCCTGACTTCATCAGGCTAGTCAATATAGATTAAGACTGACGAAGAAGGGCTCAATGATGCTAGGCCCCAGGAGCCCATGGTTGATATGAGTGTTGGGGGCCAAAAGATCACTTTCATGGTCGACACAGGAGCAGAGCACTCAGTTGTGACCACACCAGTGGCATCCCTAACAAGATGAACCATAACCATCATGGGGGCCATGGGGCATCAGGCCACAAGTCAACCCTTCTGTCAATCTCGGACCTATAAACTGGGAGGACATGTAGTCTCCCATGAATTCCTATATGTCCCAGACTGCCCAATACCACTATTGGGAAGAGACTTACTTTCAAAATTAGGGGTGCAGATTTCTTTTGAGCCATCAGGACAGGCCACCATGAATCTAAACCCCACCGAGCCTGGGATTATCATGTCCTTAAACACACCCCAAGATGAGGAATGGAGACTATTTGAAAAAGACCATCCTGAAGCCAACACTGAAGCCATCTGGACTGCAGTCCCCAATGTATGGGCAGAAGATAACCCACCTGGGCTCACCATCTGGCAAGCCCTAGTTATTATAGAACTAAAAATTGGAACTCAACCTCAGGGGCAGAGACAATATCCTATTGCGCTGGAAGCTCAGTTGGGCTACAGGCTCATCTGGAGTGACTGAAAGAGGCAGTCATCCCAATTGAGTGCCCTTCCTCCTGGAACACCCCGCTGCTTCCAGTCAAAAAACCTAATGGTGACTACTGACCCATGCAGGACTTGCATGCTGTGAATCAAGTTACTCAAACCCTACACCTAATAGTGTCCAATACCTACACTCTTTTAGGCCAGATCCCACCAGATGCTGCCTGGTTCACCTGCCTCGACTTAAAGGATGCCTTTTCCTGCATCCGCTTGGCCCCAGTGAGTCAGCCCCTTTTTGCTTTTGAATGGACAGACACCGACTCAGGGCGCAAAATGCAACTCACTTGGACCTGGCTTCCACAAGGATTTAAAAACTCACCAACAATATTCAGTGAAGCCCTAGCCTCTGACCTAGCTGACTTTCCCTGGACCAGACAGGACGCATGGTCTTCCAGTACGTCGATGACCTCCTCATCGCCAGCTCAACTGCAGAGACTTGCCACCAAGCAACAACTCGACCTCCTGCAACACTTGTCAAAAAGAGGATATCGAGTCTCTTGGGAGAAAGCTCAGCTATTCAGACAAGAAGTCAAGTATTTGGGGTTCATAGTAACTCAAAGAAAGTGAGCCCTCAGCCTAGAACGGAAGGCTATAATAACTAGCCTTCCATGGCCCACTACTAGAAGGGCCCTACGTGAGTTCCTAGGAGCCACAGGATTCTGCCAGATCTGGATACTGGGGTTCTCAGTCATAGCCAGGCCCCTACACGATTTGCTAGCAGGACCAGAGACACAACCTTTACAGTGGAAAGACACACAAGAAAAAGCCTTTAAGGAACTTAAGGACCTAATTGGAAAAGCTCCAGCCCTGGGCCTACCCAACACTGGAAAACCTTTCTGCCTATCTGTCCATGAAAAGGATAAAACAGACTTAGGGCTTCTAACTCATCCCTTAGGCCCCTGGGGAAAGATCATCGTGTACCTGTCCAGGAAATTAGATTCCGTTGCTTCTGGATGGCCCCTTTGCCTGTGAGCCATGGCAGCCAACATACTCCTTATCAAAGAAGCTGACAAGTTCACTCTTGTACAGCAGCTAACCAAAAAGGTTCCCCACTCAGTAGTAACTCTAATGAATGGCCAAGGTCAAAAATAGATATCAAATGCCAGGCTCACTCAATATCAAGGACTACTCCTGGAAAATCCCCACATTACCTTGCAGACTGTACAGGCTCTCATCCCAGCCACATACCTTCTGACAGCAGAAGAACCAGAACATAACTGCCTGGAAGTCATTACTGAAGTATATGCCACCCATCCAGACCTCAAGGACTCCCCTTTAACAAATGCTGACCTCACCCTATACGTTGATGGCAACACCTTCCTGAGTAATGGTTCAAGGAAAGCGGGTTATGCTGTCACCACAGCCACGGAGGTCCTGGAAGCTAAAGCCCTTCCCTCAGGATGGTCTGCTCAAAGGGCTGAACTCTGGACCTTAATACAGGCGCTTATGTTATCGAGGAACAAAAAGGTCAACATATACACCGACTCAAGATATGTCTTTGCCACCTTACGTGTGCATGGGGCAGTTTACAAAGAAAGGGGGCTCCTGACATCAGAAGGAAGACCATCAAAACAAAAAGGAAATCCTCCAGTTATTAGAGGTGTTATGGGCCCCCCAGAGCCTAGCTATCATTCATTGTCAGGGACACCAGAAAGGGGATAACGAACCTGTCACTGGGAACCGCCTAGCTGATCAAGCGGCCAGAGAAGCTGCACAGAATGGGCAACCTGCCATCATAGTGCCTGTCACTCCCTCCTACAGAATCCCACATACACAGCTGCCGAGGATAGCTGGGCCAAGACCGAAGGAACATTCCGGCACCTGCAAGCATGGTGTATCCTCCCTGACGAGCAATTGCTCCTTCTGGCAGCCCTTGCCCCTCATGCAGTTGTGGAACAGCATTTGACTTCACACCTGGGAAAAACAGGACTCAAAAGACTTCTGGCAAAACACTTCTACATCACCAGACTTGCAACACTGTGTAAGTCAGTCATGGACCATTGTGTCACTTTGTCACTTGTGCTATACATAACCCAAAAATTGGACCCACCCCACCCCCGGGGTACAACGCATAAGGGCAACATCCTTCAAAGATTTAGAGATAGATATTACCGAGATGACCCCTCACCGAGGTATCAAATATCTTTTGGTCTTAGTCTGCACCTTCTCAGGATGGGTTGAAGCATTTCCCACCCGAACTGAGTGAGCCAAAGAGGTCACCAGGGTACTGCTCCAGGAAATTGTTCCCTGATATGGGATCCCACTCACCATTCACAGTGACAACAGCCCTGCTTTCATCTCAAGTTCTACAAGTACTAACTTTGGCCCTTAACATCTCATGGAAACTCCATATGGCCTATTGACCTCAGAGTTCAGGGAGAGTAGAGGACATGAACTGTACCCTAAAGGAAACCCTCTCCAAATTACATGCTGAAACCTCTCTGGGGTGGACAGAGTTATGTCCCTTAGCAGTCCTCCGCTCCTGCTGTAATCAACAAAAACATGGTTTCTCTTCATTTGAAGTGCTTTATGGCAGACCACCCCCTCTATTGATTTCCACCCCGGGCAATCTCAGTGTCGTAGAAGATGTACACCTCCAGGAGTCAACTAAAATCCCTAGGACAAGTCCTCTCATAGCTACATGCCCACCTGTTAGAATGAGCCTCCATATCTCTAGGAACTCCTATCCATTCCTTCTGCCCTGGGGATGAGGTCTGGGTAAAAGATTGGAAACATGAACCCCTGCACCTGACCTGGGCTGGTCCACATACAATAATCCTTATAACCCCTATCACCCTCAAGGTCTCCAACATCACACCATGGATCCACCACTCATGAGTGAAAAAGACAAACCTGGACCAAGCTACCTGGACCTCACATCTGTCACCATCAAACCATCTGAAAGTCCCTTCAAAGAGGGGCCCCTAAACTCTAAAATATATCTTCTCCTTCCTTGACCCAGCTGGGGCCTCATACTTGGGCTATTAAGTTTCTCCTGCCTGTTCCTGCTGGGGACCTCCACCAAATGTAACTGCATGAAAGGCTCTGGAAGTTCTCGATACTTTCAGTCCTTTACCCTAATGCCTCAGGCCCGTTACCAGGGAAAAACTCCAACTACTTGCAACTCCTCCCATGCTCCCGGCTAGACTTTCTGGATGGCAACCTTGACACAGACCTCTTGGTCCCCCTGTACAAAATATCCAAAATCGGGTCAAATATGTTGGACCTATCTAGCCCAGGCTGATTCTTTAGATGGGGGCAGTATCCAAGATCTTGCCCTCTGAGAGAAGGTATGACTCTACTAAAGGATCTAGTCAGCCGAACCCCAGTACCCCAGCCTCATTACTGAGGAATCAACCTAACCTCACTCCAACAACTCACTCAACTTCCAGACACCCAGGGATTCACAAGACAACTTATTAGCACCAGCTACCAACTATGGTTAAATTTTTCTCAGGATCCCAACAATAAAGCCTGTTAGGTCTGTCTCCCCCTCACCAGATCAGCTGTGTAGAATCTACATATAAAATACATGTATTTGGAAGTACATTTTAAGATGCTGAAATGGAGTTCAGCATCATTCACTTATCTTTCCATTCATTATGTAGTGACTTTTTTGCTTATGTGTTTCTACATTACCACCAACCATGATCATATATTTGTTACTTGTGTGCCTCCTTACACTAAATACTCTATGGATGTAATTTCCCCCCATGTCAGTCATCTGTTGTTTTAGACATCCTAATCACAGGCCACTGTGATGGTTATTTGTTTGAGTGTCAACCAATTATCCATGAACAAGAAGGAAATGGAATATTTGTTGTGTTGTGTTAAGCAAACTTCTACTTAGTTCAAGGAACTAGCTCTTTCTGAAAGGCAGATTTCGTATTTTGAATGTCCTTAATATGAGTGCATTTTACCCAGTTCAACAATATGATTCAGCCAACACCGACTAATTTCATGTTTGTAGAAGGTACCATGCTGGATCTTTGGAAGATGTGTTGTCTTTGCTAAAATGGGCTCCGTGGACCAAGGGCAGGGCAGCAGGCCAAGTTTGAACACCAGTTAGAAGAGGATACAGAGGATCCTGATAAAAATCTATCTAAAAAGGGAAGCTTTTCTCCACCTGCCCCAACACATTGTGTTGTTTGTACCCTTGTGTCTTTGACCCAGCTGTGTCCTCTCTCAGAAATGCCATTCAGCTCTTGTGGGAACGGTAAGCTTCTACATGTTTTTCCTAGCAAACATTTATTTCACCTTTATGTTCACATTAGTGTGATTGGATTTGACTTTAACACTTGCATCAGAGTTCATTGTATATCCTCTTTGAAGCATTTCTCTTGCTATATTGAAATTTTTTGTTAACATTTTTGTGTCTATATTTAGAAACTCTAAGACCCTAAGAGTCAGGGACTGGGTTCTATTTATCTTGTTATAGCTCATGGCGTTGGGGCTTGAACAAAAGATGCTGAGATGACTGGATAATCTTTTAGAAAAAAGACAATATTTGATCCATATCTCACACCATGTCTAAAAGTGAACTCTAAACACATCAGATATTTAATATAAGAATGACAACATATTGAGTCTAACAGGAAAAGGTGAATTTCTCCATAACAAGGGTATATGGAGAGAATTTCTAAATTCTTGATGCCACAAAGAAAAGTTATCTAATTTAACTAATTTGACATATTAAATATTTTTTTGCATGGCTAATTCACCATAAGTAGAGTCAAAATACAAATGAAAGAGTGGGAGAAATATGTAATTTTTATCATATATAAATAATTACTGTTCCTAATATTAAAAAAAAACTATTAAAACTAAGGGATGAAGCTATAGTAAATGCACACATTGAAACAATAGGTAGGTATAAACTACACTGAACAAGACAACTTTAATGTTGACTAAATTCTAATCTGTTAAGTAAGGAAGAATATAGTATGAAGATAAATATATAAATCCACTTTTATTTTTAAGACAAGAAAAAGGGGGAAAGAACTAAAAATATAAATATATTTGGATTCTTTTGCAAAAAGAAGCAGAGGGAGAAAAAATCAGAATAATGTGACAGATTATCTATCAAGTTGTTTTTGAATAGCATGAAGGTCAGAGAAGCAAATGGCAGGTCTATGGGTTTCTGTATTTATATAGTTTGGTTTTCTGAGGCACGTTAGTATTTCACATAACAAAATTATATTTTTTAATTTTTTATTTATTTTTTATTATTATTATTTTTTAAGCAGGCTCCCTGCTGAGCAGAGAGCCCGATGCGGGGCTTGATCCCAGGACCCTGGGATCATGGCCCGAGCCGGAGGCAAAGGCTTTAACGCACTGAGCCACCCAGGCGCCCCACAAAATTATATTTAAAGCAAAAAATAATGGAGAAGAAAACTCTAAAATGGAATTCAAAGAGAAACAAATGAACTCAAAATGTTTTCAAATGTGTAACATAATTGCACTGTACCAAAATAAGTTCACAATAAGTGAACAACTGCATTTTGAACATAGTACTTTGAATATCTATTTGTCAATCTAAAGAAAAAAAAAGAATGGCAAAAAATATATTTTTTGAGTAGACTATTTTTTTTAAGATTATTTATTTATTTGACAGGCAGAGATCACAAGTAGGCAGAGAGAGAGGAGGAAGCAGGCTCCCTGCTGAGTAGAGAGCCCAATGTGGGGCTCCATCCCAAGACCCTGAGATCATGATCTGAGCCAAAGGCAGAGCCTTAACTCACTGAGCCACCAAGGTGCCCCACGTAGACTATTTTTTGAGTAATCTATTGAATAGGGCTGATATTCACAGTTGGTGGATGAGTATACCATTTTTCAGTGCATTTTATGATTGAGCAAGTGAGTATATTTACCAAAGATATTGAAAGATTACTTAACCCTGATGGGAATTACTAATGTGGAAATGGAATGGTTTAAAATCACTTCTGTGGTGTGTATTGGAATGGAAGCTAACAGCATGAATTCACAATATTTCACAAATATAGTGCAAACATGGCAATATAGATATATAATATTTATATCCATATCTATATCTATTTAATAACTCTGTCCACTGAAAAGTGATTATAAATACAGGAGCTTCATTAGCAATGAACACTTCTGCCAACTGTATCCAGGTCTCTAAATACCATTCTTAATAAAAGGTTTTCTTGAGAAATGGAAGAATTTAAGAAAGAGACAAGAAAGTACAGGAGGTGTCTGGAAATTGTGTGCAAGAAAAAAAGAAGTTCCAAAATGGTTGAGGTTAAGCAGAAGCAATCCAATAAATGCTGAGAGGAAGAAATTATAGAGCATTGAATAAATATAAATCAATGAATAAATAAGGGTAATAAATTGACATAGGTAGATGATAGATAAATAGATTGGTTGGTGGCTTGAAAACTAGATAGAAGGGACAAAGGGAGAGGTTTTTGTAACAACAATGCCGTATGATAAAAAAAATAAAGAAATGTGGTTTTAAGAACTACTTTGCCACCATGACAGTAATAACTACTTCAGGTAAGAAATATGAAAGATGATAAAGTGAGTGACTAAAATATGATAGAAAGAGAATATTTACATAGCATCAGAATGTCTCCCCACATCTCACTTCCTAATTACAGGACAAAAAACCCCAATAGCTTTACAATGGGGAATCTTGGTGAGACCACCTTAAACAAAGGATAGAGTTATCATCTCTAATGACAGGACCATCTGACATCACATGCTTCCCATCATGATTCACTGAGATGGAATCAACACCACCTTTGTAGTATTCCCACCAAAGTCCCTAGTAACCTGAAGTATAATGAGAAGCATCAGGCAAACCCAACTTGGGATCCATCATACAAAATAGGCAGCTTGTACTCTTTAAAATATCAATGACATGAAAGACAAAAAAGGGGTGAGAACCAAGCCTCACTAAAGGAGATGAATAGACATAAGTAAATGCACTGTGTGATCCTCGTTTCTGCACCATCAAATTCATACCAAAACAGAGGTTATTATTTGGGAAATTGGAAAGACTGGAATAAGGTTTGTAGATAAAGTAATGTGATTGAATTAATATTAAATGGTGCCCTCCTAATGCAGATTAATTTTTTTCACTGGGAAGACAGAATACCTGAACAGAAGATAATTATGAATGCATGTAATCACATAGTGTAAAGGAAAACTGGAATAGTGTTGGGAGTTTTACAATCACTTTCAGAGGGATACCCTAAAAGTCTGGGGATGTGCAGTAGATGCTAGTAGAAAGTGGAACGTGAGGTCAATTTCAGGCTCTTAGAGGCCAAGGATGGAGGCTCCCGTGGGCAGCTGCACAGACTGGAAATGTGTCATTAATAGGACACCTGGAGATCTTTAGAGGCACAGGAGAGGGCCCTTCTCTCTTTGCCCTTTCTGAAGGTTCTGAAGGATGGTGAAATGGGGGGGGAGATGAACCATGAGAGACTATGGACTCTGAAAAACAACCTGAGGGTTTTGAAGGGGCGGGGGGTGGGAGGTTGGGGGAGCCTGGTGGTGGATATTGTGGAGGGCACGCAATGCATGGAGCACTGGGTGTGGTGTAAAACTATGAACTCTGTTACGCTGAAAAGAAATTAAAAAAATATATATATATTAATAAAAAAAAGAAATAG
Source organism: Mellivora capensis (assembly GCA_004024625.1). NCBI lineage: Eukaryota > Metazoa > Chordata > Mammalia > Carnivora > Mustelidae > Mellivora > Mellivora capensis. The sequence continues at coordinate 20,237 of PISX010017324.1, read as the reverse complement.
CTTGCCAAATATATTTTGAATCTCAAGGATTTTGCTGTTAAGGTTGAGCCTACCTCTTTCTGTTCCAGAGGCTGTTTATTGTAGTGATACTCAAATTCCCTTGTTTCTGGCTCCTACACTAGATTCCAGAACAAGCTCTTATTGATTGTCCAATAGGAATGTTTCCCTCCCTCTTACATACGAGTGTCTCAAGATTTCCACCAGTATAGTTATTTCTTTAGGACATGGTGTTTCCATAAGCCTTGGCTACAAATGCACCATGTATCGAGATCAGGAACTCCTTTAGGCCTTAGTTTAGAGAAGCTCCTCACACTGGTATGGAGACCATAATCACAGAGAAATCTTTGATGGAGGGTTGCCACAGGTTAAGAATAGGCAGGCAGTTTCTAGGTATCTCAGCTGCTACTTACCTAAAGTGAGACAGGGGGACTGAAGAAACTCATCTTCCTCTGCTCACCATCAACTCTCTGTCCTTTTACCTTGGATTTCCCATTTCCACATCAATTTCCGACCCTCTGTTCACATCTTTGCAAAAATTAAATTTTGTATTGTTCCTAGGTGGAAGGCATTATCTACTGCTGGACCGGTTATCTCAGATTCTTCAAGATCATGGCTATGATTTCTATGACTATGCTTCTTTATGGAGGAGATTTTTTAATCTCAGGTATATTTTTGTTTTGTAATTATTGAATTCTTGAATTTTTCTATTGCAGGCAAAGAGAGATAATGTCTTTTGTATAACACTACTTAGCACAAAATATTTTTGAATCTAGTTGTACTGACAGGGTAGAAAAAAATGTGAATGTGTGTGTGTGTTTGTGTTGCCTCTTGGGTAGCCTATCAGGCTCTGTAGACCTGGCCTCCACATGCTATAACTCCATGGTTTACCCCCTTACCTAGGTGTCACTTCATTTCAGGCAAGCCTCTATAAATTATTACTGATCATTTTGAAAAGTACTACTGTGTGCTTTGACTTTAATTTGTATTGAACAGAAGTGTTCAGCCATATTTATAGCTTCTTTATGTAAAGAGAGTTGTTCTTCCTGTTTCATAGGTAACTTTCTACTCCTGCTATGAGACCTGAACTTTAAGAAAGCTTTTTTAAAGGATGTCTTTTAATCATATATTAGGATCAGAATCTATCAATGACATGAAACTAAATTCTTGAGAAGTCATTGGCTGCCCACGACTTGTTCATAGTGATGCAGAAGTGCTTGAGCCACTTAAGCTTGAACTTAAGGTGAAGCTCATCAATCTCGTCAAGTCTTTCTGTTGACAGAAAAGGACACAGAGGCTCAGAGAACTCAAAAGATTTGTTCAAGTTCATACAGCAGGTTAATAACAGAGTTGTGTGGATCTGGAACTTTAAGCTCTGGATTTCTCATTCAGAATTGCTGAAACTTTAATTAAAAATCCAAAATTAATCATTTTTGATGAAAAACAAGTCTGAGCAGGTATGAAAATCTAGAGATGATCTTCAGGCTCTCTTACTGTTTAATCACCTTCTAGATTAGGTTCTATACCACTGGATATCTTTTCTATACACATCCCCTTGTATCTGCCTTGATTGTCAATCCGATTGTGTATTTTCCTTGACTACCAATCATGGTAGTTGTAGTCCATGATCATTTCATTTTGGTGGTTCCCACAGATTGAGGAACTATTGAAAGCTTTAGACCCTCTACCTCTTTAATAAACATGCCCATATTCAAAATTACAAACCATTCAGGGGACCCATGGATTCCCTTAGTTTTATTCCTGGTTGCAAGTTTTAATGGTCCAGAGTTTCTTGCAATATTTACCATTCACTGAGAATTTCTGCGGTTTTGAAATGGATTATTTATTTTTCTCTTCAACAGTAGATCTTGGTAGAGGTCTGCAACTAAGGGAATATTTGATTGGATTATTCAACACTCAATATTGAAACTTTTGAATCTGTATTAGCTACCTCTCAGATAACTTCTTTAAGGGGTTTTATTTACAACTTAATGAATAAATGACTTCAGAAAAATTGAAGTATCTATTGTTTCTAATGCTGAGATGTAGGATTGTTCTGATCAATAACTGAAGTCAGAGGTATAAGATGTCACCTTATGGAGGACTTAATGACCTGCAGTTCTGACCCTTTCTTTTCCTAAGAGAGCTTGCTGTCTTCTGCCAGGTAGACATTCCCCAAGTGACAGGTTTTCTTTGTTCTGTTCAGTTACATCATTGATTTTCATAGGCTTTACTACAAACCCTGAAGCAAAGTTCTGTCTGGAGGGACAATTGTCCTGACCAGACAATTCCACCCCTTCTGCCAGTTAGTTCTGCTTTTGTTGGGTGTGGTGGTAGGAGAGCAGATCAACAGCTAATGTTAGGAAGTCCTATGTTGGAATTCATGCTTTGGATTCATGGGATCCTCAGTTTATCTATCTAGATTTTTTTCACCTTAGCCCTGGGAGTTAAAAAAAACCTAGTATCTAGTCTGCTGTTATCAAGAAGAGATCAGTTTCTTTTTTGCTGAAGTTTATAAAGTTTAATAAATTACAACTTTTCCCTCTGAATTTTAGAACCTTAACTCCATAACTCTAAAAGGAGTTAGATACATCAAAATGCACCTTTATCTAGCTTATTGGGAAGATTTCCTTAGATCTTCATTAACTGTCAAGGCCGAGTAGTGGCTTGAGAAGAGGCTCTGTATAACCTCTAGGTTTTGTTCTGTTTATTCATTATGGTGCTTTGAGTAGTTTTCTCCATGTTTTCATTGACTGTTCCCAGGAAGACCCCAACCCCAGAGCTTTCTCTCCCTACAGCTCTCTTGTGTATTCTGGTATTCTGCCCTGTGAGTTCCAGCTGCCAAGTCCTCCCCCAAATCAGAAGTTCTCCACTTAGGGAGATGACTAGGCCACATCTGGGTATCTCCTTCTTGAGCTGTATTGTGGATGTTTTCACCAGCCATCCGTGAATATCTTGCACTACCTGGAGTGCAGTGTCTAAAAAACATTTTAACATGTATTTGGTCTAGTTTTATTTAGTTGTTTAAAGTGAGAATTTTAATATGGTCCTCTCCTTTTGCATGGCTGCAGACTGAAGTTTCTCATCTTCATTATTTAAACCATTATATGGAAACAATATTCACAATTTGTTATCTTTGGATATATACATATGGTAGCATATGTATGTATTTATACCTGTGAAACTATCAACATCGTCAATATAACAAATATATTTGTTCTTCGCCAGAAGATGTCTAACGTCCTTCTTCAATCTCCCCTCCTGGCTCTCCCACCTTTCTTTCTTTTTTTTTTTTTTTAAAGATTTTATTTATTTATTTGACAGAGATTACAAGTAGGCAGAGAGGCAGGGAGTCAGGCTTCCCACCGAGCAGACAGCCCGATGCAGGGCCCGATCCCAAGACCCTGGGATCATGACCTGAGCCGAAGGCAGAGGCTTTAACCCACTGAGCCACCCAGGCGCCCCTCTCCCACCTTTCTATTCCCATTGCCAATCCATCACTGATATGTCACCATGTGTTAGATTGCATCATGTAGATTTTATAGAAATGGGATCACAATTATGCCCCCTTATATTTTGGTTTAGTGCACTCAGCATAAATATTTTGATTTTTTTGATGAATGATGTTCTTTGTATGGATTACCACAATGTGCTTAGTTAGTTGCTTGTTGGCGGGCATTAGGGTTTTCTCCTGTTTTGAATTATTACAGATAAAACTGCAGTGAAAAGTTGTGTACAAGCCTTTGAAGGAATGTATGCTATCTTCTCTCTGGATTAATTAGTAGGAGTGCAGTGGCTGAACCATATGTTAGGTGTATGTTTCACTTCTTAAGAAATGGCCGCACTGTTTCCCAAGGGACTGTAACATTCTGCCTTCTCATCAGAAGAGATTGCAAGTTCCATGCACACCACATCCTTGTTAATACTTGGTATGGTTGGTCTTTGCTTTTAGCCATCATTGTGTAAGTATTTACTTGTGTTTCATTGTGGTTTTTATATGCATTTCCTTTATTACTAATGATGTTGAACTTTTTTTTTCCTGGGCTTATTTGTCATCCATATATCTTTCCAGGTGAAATGTTTGTCAAATTTTGCCCATTTTTAAATTGGATCTTTTTTTCTCATTATTGAGTCTTCAGTTCTTGATATATACTTTGGATATAAGTATTTTATCAGATATAAACTTTGCAAATGTTCTTTGCCAGTCCATGGCTTATCTTTTTACACTATTAATAGTGTCTTTTGAAGAGAACAATTTTTAGTGTGGGGAAATATATTTCATGTTTTTGCTGCATGTATTAGTATGTATATATGATTTTTTAATTTATTCTCTTAATATGACCAGTTTTACTAAGTGGTTTGCAAATGTTAAACTAACTCATATTCTGGGGAAAAACCCCACTTTGTCAAAATGTACTTTCTGTTTTCATATTTTTAGATTTAGTTTGTTAAATTTTGGTTTAAAATATTATATCTGTAACTATATGGGGCATTGTTGTTTTCTTGGAACTTTTTTTATATTTTTCTGGCATTTGTTATCAATGCAATGCTTACTTCAGAGAATGAACTGGGTAGTATTCTTTTTTCATTTTTCTGGAAGAGTTTGGATAGAATTAGTATTATTTCTTCCTAAATTGTTTTAGGCACTCTCAGAGACAGGATGTCTCTCCCCATCCCAAAGTTAGATTTGGATGTTGAGACTTATGGCCTTATATACATACCAGGAGGCTAATAAATGGTTTATTAATAACATAATGAGGCTTCACAGGGAAGAGTAAGGCAACTCCAAAGCTGGTCCAAACATACATTAAAAGAGCAGGAAAAGGAGGATGTGTTTAGGTTTCTATGGTGGTTAGTGGTGGGGCTGGAATGGCTGTTTCCCTTCACATTTGACTGATGACCAGAATGTTCCATGTTTCATTAATTTCAGTTTGAATCTGTGTAAGCCATTATGGCATTTTATGAGATCTGCTGACTGAGGTTAGTGAGGGAGTTAATTGTTTCACTAAATGTCTTGTTCAAAAAAATGTTAGGCTTGTGCATGTACAGAAATTAATCAGTGCCTTGATCATGATTAGTAGCATCTGAAAATCTGCAGAAGATAAGGACAGTCTTGGTTAAGGCTGTATATTGTGTCTTTAGACACATGTGTAACCTACATTTATACTTTGGATATCTAAATGGCAAGAGATTCAGTGTTCTTTACCAAAATGGTACAATTTTCTTCTTTATAGTCTATTCAGAATGTCATTTTCTTCTTGAAGTTAACTTTGGTAGTTTCTGTCTTCTAAGAATTTGTTTATTTCAACTATGTTATCCAATTTATTGCCATCTAAAATTCATAGAATTCTAGAATTCTTTTTATCATTTTGTCAGCATTAGTGTAGTCCTTCTCTCATTTCTGGTCCTTGTAATTTGTTTCTTTCTGTCTTGTTAGTCAATTTTCTTGAACTTTTCAAAGAATTGCCTTTCATTGAGTTCCTATTTATTTTGCATTTCCAACTTTATTAATTTCTTCCCTAATCTTTTAATTCTACCTTCTGTTTGTTTTAGGTATAGTACACTTTCTTCCCCAGTGTCTTAAGGGGCAAAATAGATTATTGATTTAAGAGCTTTCTTTTGTAATATAGGCATAATACAGGTTTAAATTTCCTTCTGAGTACTGCTTTTGGTGCATCCCATAAGTTTTGTTATGTTGTATTTTCATTTTAATTCATCTGTAAGTATTTTCTGATTTCCCTTGTGAGTTCTCCAGATTTGACACATTGGTTATTTAAAAGAGCATTGTTTAATTTCCGTAGCTTGTGAATTTTCCAGTTTTCCTTCTGTTGTTGATTACTAACTTCATCTTGATGTGGTCAGAAAAGTTGTATTGTATAATATCTATCTTTTAAAATCATTTTGACTTACTTGTGACTTACTTGTGTCATAAGTTACATTTTGACTTACTTGTGACTGAATATATGGTCTCTGCTAAAAAATGTCCCATGTACCCTTGAGAGCAATGAGTATGCTGTTGTTGTTGGGTAGAGTGTCCTTTATATGTCCGTTACATCTAGTGAATCAATGTGTGTAAATCTTATGTCTCTTTACTGATCTTCTTTCAGGTTTTTCTATCCATTATTGAGAGTGGGTGTTGAAATGTCCGAAGATTATACAGAAGTATCTGTTTCTCCCTCTATTCTGCCAGCTATTGCTTTAGCTATTTTAATGGTCTCTTATTAGGTGCATATATGTTTGTAATAGTTATATCTTCTTGCTATATTGAACCTTTATTAATACATAATGTCCTTCTTTGTTTCTTGCAATCTTATTTGATTTGATTTGATTTGTTCATTCTGCCATTCTCTGTCTTCTGATTGGAGAGTTTAAGCCATTTACATTTAAATTACTAATAAGGAAAGACTTACGTTCTGTCATTTTGATAATTATTTTCTATATGTCTTATAGCTTCTTGTCCTTCATTTTGTGCGTTCCTCTTTGTTTTGTGTTTAGTCAAATCTTTGTTGTGAAATGTTTAATTCCTTTCTGATTTCCTTTTGCGTATCCTGTAGCTATTTTTTGTGTATGTTACCATGGGGATTTATTTAACATGCTAAAGCTACAACACTCAAATTTTAAATTATATCAGCTCAAGTTTAATAATATTAAAAAATTCTGCTCCTATAGGCTTTATGCCCTTTTGTTGTTGATGTCACAAAATTATATTTTTATACACTGTGTGCTCCCAAACATAATCTACCATTAATTTCAATGTATTAGTATCTTAAATTATGTAGAAAACCTGATTGGAGTTACAAATAAAGTTTAAACAGTATTTGTTTAAAACTAATAATTATGAATTAGTTCCTTTGTGTTTGTTATTAATGGTTTTATATATTTGGGTGTTCTGTATTGGGTGCATAAATATTTATAACTGTTGTATCTTCTTGTTGGATTGTGCTATTTATTATGATACAGTGCCCTTCTTTGTCTTGTTACAGCCTTTTTTTTAAAGTCTATTTTGTCCAATATAAGTATTGCTACTCTGATTTTCTTCTTTTTTTTTTCAGTTATCTCATTAATCTTTTCTGATTTTCTTCTCACATCCATTTGCATAATAAATATTTCTCCATCACCTCGCTGTCAATCTGCAGGTTTGTTTAGGTCTAAAATGGATGTTTTGGGGTGTCTGGGTGGCTCAGTCAGTTAAATGTCTGCCTTTGGTTCAGGTCATGGTCCCAGGGTCCTGGGATTGAACCCCATGATAAGCTCACTGCTCAGTGGGGAGCTTGCTTCTCCCTCTCTCTCTGCCTCTCTCTCTTTTATTCTGTCAAGTGAATAAATAAAATTTTTAAAAAGATTTTATTTATTTATTTGACAGACAGAGATCACAAGCAGACAGAGAGGCAGGCAGAGAGAGAGAGAGGAAGGGAAGCAGGCTCCCTGCCGAGCAGAGAGCCCAATGTGGGGCTCGATCCCAGGACCTGGGATCGTGACCTGAGCCGAAGGCAGAGGCTTTAACCCACTGAGCCACCCAGGCGCCCCAATAAAATCTTTCTAAAAAAGATTTTATTTATTTATTTGACACAGAGAGAGAGATCACAAGTAGGCAGAGAGACAGGTGGGGCGGGGGTGGGGGAGAAGCAGGCTCCCTGCTGAGCAGAGAGCTCAATGCAGGGCTTGATCCCAGGACCCTGAGATCATGACCTGAGCCGAAGGCAGGGGCTTAACCCACTGAGCCACCCAGGTGCCCCAAAACGAATAAATAAAATCTTTTAATAAAATAAAATGAAATGCATTTCTTGTAGGAAGCATATAGGTGGGTCTTATTTTTTTAATCCATTCTGACACCCTGTGTCTTTTGATTGGAGTGGTTAGTGCATTTACATACAAAGTAATTGTTGATAGATATGTATTAGTTTGTCATTTTATTACTTGTTTAGTCCTTATTTCTGGAGATTTTCTGTTATCGTTTCTTGTGGTTGTCACTTTTGTTCTCTCCTTTTCACTCCTTTAATATTTCTTGCAGGGCTGGTTTAGTGGTCATGAATTCCTTTAGTTTTTGTTTGTCTGGAAAACTCTTTATCTCTCCTATTCTGAATCACAGCCTTGCTGGATAGAGTATAGTTGGTTGCAGATTTTCCCCAGTCAGCATTTAGAGTACATCATGCTACTCCCTTCTGGCTTGACAAGCTTCTATTGAGAAATCTCCAACTAGCCTTATGGGTCTTCCCTTGTGAATTAAGGGCTCCTTTTGTCTTGCTGATTTTAAGATTTTTTTTTTTTTTGCTATATCACTATATATTATGTAAATTTAATTATAATATGACTTGGTGTTGGTCTGCTTTTGTTGATTTTGATGGGAATTCCCTGTGCCTCCTGGATCTGGATAATGGGAATGCTCTTGCACTGCTGGGGGGAATGCAAAGTGGTATAGCCTCTGTGGAAAAGAGTATGGATGTTTATCAGAAAGCTAAAAATAGAACTATCATATGATCCAGTAATCACACTACTAGGTATTTATGCAAAGAATACAGAAATACTGGGATGCCTGGGTGGCTCAGTTGGTTAAGCATCTGCCTTCATTGTAAGGGTTGTAATCCCAGGATCCTGGGATCAGCTGGGAGTCTGCTTCTCCCTCTGCCCTCTCTCTCAAGCACTCTCTTTCTTTAATAAATAAATAAAATCTTAAAAAAAGAAAGAATACAGAAATACTAATTCAAAGGGGGCATATCACCCTGATATTTATACCAACATTATCTACAATAGCCAAATTATGGACACAGCCTAAGTGTTCATTGACTGGTGGCATATATATATGTATATATAATGGAATATTATTCAGCCATAGAAAAGAATGAAATCTTGCCATTTGGAATGACATAGGTGGAGCTAGAGAGTATTGTGCTAAATTAAATAGAGTAGGACAAATACCATATGATTTCATGCATATGTTGAATTTAAGAAACAAAGCAAATGAACAAAGGGGAAAAAAGAGACAAATCAAGAAACAGACTTAGTTATAGAGAACAAATTGATGGTTACTAGAGAGGAGGTGTGTGGGGGAATGGGTGAAATATGTGACAGGGATTAAGGAGGGCACTTGTATGCGAGCACAAAGTGATGTATGGAAGTTTTTGAATCACTATTTTGTACACCTGAAACTAATATTACATGTATGTTAACTAACTGGAATTTGAATAAAAACAAAAAAAAATCCTAATAATTGTTTTTAATATACTAGTCTCTTAAATCATGTGGGAAACAAAAAGTGTAGTTAAAATTATTGTTAGAGGGGTGCTTGGGTGGCTTAATCAGTTAGGTGTCTGCTTTCAGCTCAGGTCATGAATCCAGGGTCCTGGAATTGAGGCCCATGCTGGGCTCCTTGCTCAGTAGGGAACCTGCTTCTCCCTCTTCTTGATTCTCTCCATGCTCATGCTCTCTCTCTGTCTCTCTCAAATAAATAAATAAAACCTTAAAAATAAATAAAATAAAATAATTGTTAGAGTTGTGCTAGCTTTTATAATTGTCCATACATTTACCTCTATTAAAATCTTTTTATCTTCCTCATACACCTTTGAGTTACTCTTTGGTGTCCTTTCTTTTTTCCTGAGAGTGCTCCCTTGAGCATTTCTCTCAGTGTACAGCTAGTGGCAACAACCTACCTTAGCTTTTTTTTATTTGGGAATGTTTTAATTTCACCCTCACTTTTGAAGAACATTGTTGCCACAAACAGAATTTTTTGTTATCATTCTTTCCTTTTAACATTTTGAATATAGGCCCACTGTCTTCTGGCCTCCAAAATTTCTGATTAGAAATCTATTGATCATCTCATTGAGAATCACTTGTGTGTGATGAGTGACTTTTCTCTGTTTCTTTTAATATTCTTTCTTTATCTTTCTAAAGTGTGATTATAATGTGTCCTGATGTGGGTGTCTTTAGTTAATTTTCCTTGGAATTTGTTAAGCTTCTTGGATGTTTATATTCATATCTTTCAGCCAGTTTGGGAGGTTTTCAGCCATTATTATGCAGAATATTCTATATATAACTTTCTGTTCCTCACACTTGATAATTTCCTTTGTATTACCAAGAACCTAAGTTCACTGATTATATCTTCTGCTTGCCCAGATCTGCCTTTGAAACCATTTGTGAAATTTTCATTTCATTCATTGAATTTTTCAGGTCTAGATTTTGTTTTTAGTTTCTCTCTAGATTTTCTATGCCTTTATTTACATTTCTATTTTACATAAACTTTTTTTCTTCACCTTCTCCATATCTTCCTTTAATTCTCTGAGAATCTTTAAGGCAATTATTTCAAAGTTATCATCTAGTATATCTGTCATCAGATCTCTCTTAGGGATAATTTCTGTTGACTTATTATTTACCTCCAAATAGGCCCCAGTTTCTTGTTTCTTGTTATATCTTGTAATTTTTGTTGAAAAGTGACCATTTGCATTTAACAATGTGTTAAATCTGGAGATGAGACTCACCTCCCTTCTTCAGGGTTTGCAGATTTTATTAATTTTGTTTATTGTTTTTATTTTTATTTTTTTATTGTGTTAGGGTGTCTTTGTGGTGAGGATCAAACTAAGGTGTAAATTTTGGTATTCTCAGGTCTTTTCTGAACATTTTACAGGACATGACTGGACACTTTCTAATTTTCCTGGCATATGTGGTGGCTTTCCAATATCCTAGCCTTTAATATTTTCTCTCAAAAGGGCAAAATGAGAAAAATAAGGGGGAAATGGTGTTAGCCTTTTAAGTTCCCTGGAATTCCATTCAAGTAGAAGAGGAGGTACTTGCAACAATGGGACAGTGTTGCAAAAATATTGCTGCTGACTTCTGTCTACACCTCTTTGATCAGAAGCAGCAATCAGCAATTAGAGCACAGGTACCTGGTATTTGGACGAGAACGTCCTTTTTGCCTGCTTAGGCTCCTGAAACCTGTATGTAAGCTGCTTTTTGAACACATGTTCAGCTGCCGGTTTTGAGACTGAGGGGTGGTGGAATGGGTAACTGCTACTATGATAAGAGATGAAATTAACTGGAATTATCTGCGATTTACACTTATAGACTTCTCCTGGGTGTTGCAAGTGATCAATTGACTGCAGAGTGCCAAAATAGTTATTTTAGAAAGATTCTGCAAGTGGACTTGTCTAGGTCAGAAGAAAGATTCCTGGTGCTCCATCACCATCTCAGAATCTTCCCCACCTCCATATATATCTCTGTAGGAACATGTGTTTGGGAAAGTTTCCAGTACTGTCATGCTGGAAATGAAACTGCATCCTTGACAGTAGGGATGGAAAGACCTTCAACTGAACAATAGTTCTTCCCGGGAATTTTAACTGACATGCCATAGCTTGTGCTTTTTTAATTTTTATTTTTTAAATCTTTTTATTACGTTAGTTACTGTACAGTATATCATTAGTTTTTATTGTAGTGTTCCATGATTCATTATTTGCATATAACACCCAGTGCTCCATGCAATACATGCCCTCCTTATACTCATCACTGGGCTAACCCATCCCTGTTACCCCTCCCCTCTAAGACTCTCAGTTTGTTTCTTGGAGTCTGTTGTCTTTCATGGTTCATCTCCCCCTCTGAAATCCCCCTTCATTTTCTCCTTCCTTCTCCCAATGTCCTCCATGCTATTCCATATATTCCACAAATAAGTGAAACCATATGATAATTGACTTTCTTTGCTTGACTTTTTCCACTCAGTATAATCTCCTCCAGTCCCATCCATGCTGATGCAAAAATTGGGTATTCATCCTTTCTGATGCCTGAATAATATTCCATTCTATATATGGACCACATCTTCTTTATCCATTCATCTGTTGAAGGGCATCTCAGCTCTTTCCAGTTAAGCTATTGTGGACATTGCTGCTATGAACATCGGGGTGCATATGGCCCTTTTTTTCACTACATCTATATCTTTGAGGTAAATACTCAGTAGTGCAATTAATGGGTTATAGGGTAGTTTTATTTTTAATTTTCTAAGGAACTTCCACACTGTTTTCCAAAGTGGCTGCACCAACTTACATTCCAGCCTTGCCAAGGTTTTTTGTTCCTTGCCTTGTTAATTTTTGCCATTCTAACTGGTGTAAGGTGATATCTCAATGTGGTTTTGATTTGAATCTCCCTGATGGCTAATGATGAACATCTTTTTATGTGTCTGTTAGCCATTTGTATGCCTTCTTTTGAGAAGTGTCTGTTAATGTCTGCTGCCCATTTTTTGACTTGATTATTTGTTTTTTGGGTATTGAGTTTGAGAAGTTCTTTATAGATCTTGGATATCAGCTCTTTGTCTGTAGTGTCATTTGCAAATATCTTCTCCCATCCCATAGGTTGCTTCTTAGTTTTGTTGATTGTTTCCCTTGCTGCGCAGAAGCTTTTTATCTTGATGAAGTCCCAAAAGTTCATTTTCACTTTTGTTTCCCTTGCCTTTAGACATGTGTCTTGAAAGAATTTTCTGTGGCCAATGTCAAAGAGGTTATTGCCTATGTTCTCCTCTAGGATTCTGATGGATTCCTGTCTCACACTGAAGTCTTTCATCCTTTTAGAGTTTATCTTTTTGTATGGTGTAAGTAAATGGTTGTGTTTCATTCTTCTACACATAGCTGTCCCATTTTCTCAGGACTGTTTATTGAAGACACTTTCTTTTTTCCATTAGATATTTTTTCCTGCTTTGTCAAAGATTATTTGACCATAGAGATGTGGGTCCATATCTGGGCTCTCTATCCTGTTCCATTGGTCTATGTGTCTGTTTTTGTGCCAGTACCATGCCGTCTTGGTGATCCCAGCTTTGTAATATAGCTTGAAATCAGGCAATGCGATGCCCCCAGCTTTGTTTTTCTTTTTCAACATTTCCTTAGTGATTAAGGGTCTTTTCTGGTTCCATACGAATTTTAAGATTGTTTGTTCCAACACTTTGTAAAATGCCAATGGTATTTTGATTGGGATGGTGTTGAAAGTATAGATTGCTCTTTGCAGCATAGACAGCTTAACAAAGTTTATTCTTCTTATCCATGAGCATGAAATGTTTTTCCATCTTTTTGTATCTTCTTCAATTTTGTTCATGAATGTTCTGTAGTTCCTAGTGTATAGGTCCTTTACCTTTTTGGTTAGGTTTATTCCAAGGCATCTTATGGTTTTTGGTGCTATTGTAAATGGAATTTATTCTCTAATTTCTTTTTCTATTGTTCCATTGTTAGTAAATAAGAAAGCAACTGATTTCTGTGCATTGATTTTCTATCCTGTCACATTACTGAATTTCTGTATGAGTTCCAGTAGTTTGAGGGTAAAGTCTTCTGGATTTTCCACATAAAGTATCATGTCATCTGCAAAGAGAGAGAGTTTGATTTCTTCTTTGGCAATTTGAATGCATTTTATTTCTTTTTGTTGTCTGATTGCTGTTGCTAGGACTTCTAGTATTATGTTGAACAATAATGGTGAAAGTGGGCATCCCTGTTATGTTCCTGATATTAAGGGAAAGGCTCTCAGTTTTTCCCCATTAAGAGTGATATTCACTGTGGGTTTCTCATAGATCGATTTTATGAAATTAAAGAATGTTCCCTCTATTCCTATATTCTGAAGAGTTTTAATCAGGAAAGGATGCTATGCTTTATCAGGTGCTTTTCCTGAACCAATTGAGAGGACCTTTTGGTTCTTCTTTCTTCTCTTATTAATGTGTTCTATCATATTGATTGATTTGCAAATGCTGGACCACCCTTTCATCCCAGGAATAAATCTCATCTGTTTGTAGTGGATAATCCTTTTAATGTACTATTGGATCCTATTAGCTAGGATCTTGTTGAGAATTTGGCATCTATATCCATCAGGGAAACTGTTCTGAAATTCTCCTTTTTAATGAGGTCTCTGCCTGGTTTTTGGATCAAGGTAATGCTGGTCTCATAGATAGAGTCTGGAAGTTTTCTTTCTGTTTCTATTTTTTTGAAACAGCCTCGGAAGAATGTGTATTATTTATTCTTTGAATGTTTGGTAGAATTCCCCAGGGAAACCATCAGGTCCTGGACTCTTGCTTTTTGGGAGGTTTTTGATCACTACTTCAATCTGTTACTGGTTATTGGTCTATTCAGGTTGTTGATTTCTTCCTGTTTCAGTCTTGGAAGTTTATATGTTCCCAGGAATGCATCCACTTCTTCTAGTTTGCTTAACTTATGGGCATATAGCTGTTAGGATAATTTCTGATTATTGTTTCTATTTCCTTGGTGCTAGTTGTGATCTCTCCCCCTTTCATTCATAATTTTATTAATTTGAGTTTCTTTCTATTTTCTTTTGAATAAGTCTGGTCAGTGGTTTATCAATATTATTAATTCTTTCAAAGAACCAGCTTTTGATTATGTTGATATCTTCTACTATATTTCTAGTTTCTACTTCATTGATCTCTTCTCTAGTCTTAATTATTTCCCTTCTCGTGCATAGGTTAGGCTTAATTTGTTGTTGATTCTCCATTTCTTTAATGTGTAAGGATAGTTTGTATATTTGGGATTTTTCTATTTTTGAATGAGGCTTAGATGGCTATGTATTTCCTCTTTAGGACCATCTTTGCCGTATCTCATAGGTTTTGGACCAATGCATTTTCATTCTCATTGGATTCCATTAATTGTTTAAGTCCTTTGATTTCCTTGTGACCCAAACATTCTTGAGCAGGATGGTCTTTGTCTTTGAAATGTTCAAATTTCTTCCAAACTTTTTCTGGTGATTGAGTTCCAGTTTCAAAGTATTGTGGTCTGAGAGTATGTAGGGAATAATCTCAATCTTTCCAGTTGAGACCTGATTTGTGACCCAGTATGTGGTCTCTTCTGGAGAAAGTTCTATGAGCGTTTGAGAAGAATGACTATTTTGTTGTTTTAGGGTGGGATGTTCTATGAGGTCCATCTGGTCCAGTATGTCATTCAAAGCTTTTGTTTCTGTGTTGTTTTTCTGCTTAAATGATCTGTTTTTTGTTTGTTTGTTTGTTTGTTTTTGCTGAGAGCGGAGTGTTAAGGTCTTCTACAATTAATGTATTATTATTAATATGCCTCTTTATTTTGGTTAATAGTTGGGTTATGTAATTGGCTACTCCCATGTTGGGGGTATAGATATTTACAATTGTTAGATTTTCTTATTGGAGAGACCCTTTAAGAATGATATAGTGTCCTTCTGTATCTCTGACTACAGTCTTCAGCTTAAAGTCTAATTTGTCTGATATGAGAATTGCTACTCCAGCTTTCTTTTGTCATCTGTTGGCATGAAAGATGGTTCTCCATCCCTTCACTTTCAGTCTGGATGTATCTTTAGGTTCAAAATGAGTCTCTTGTAGATAGCATACGGATGGGTCCTATCTTTTTATACAATATGCAACTCTGTGCCATTTTATGGGAGCATTTAGGCCATTCACGTTGAGAGTGAGTATTGAAAGATACAATTTTATTGTTATCATTTTGCCTGTGAGTTCCTTGTTTCTATAGATTGTCTCTGTAAATTTCTGTTCAATATCACTCTTGGGGGTCTTTCTCCTTTTATAGAACCCCCTTAATATTTCTTGCGGGGCCAGCTTCGTGGTCACATATTCTTTCAGTTTTTGGTGGTCTTGGAAGCTCTTTATCACTCCATCCATTCTAAATGACAGCCTTGCTGGATAAAGTATTCTTGGATGCATGTTCTCATTTAGTACCCTGAATATGTCTTGCCAGCCCTTTCTGGCTTGCCAAGTCTCTGTGGACTGGCCTAATGTTATTCTGATGTTCCCTCCTCTCTACACATGGAATCTCTTTCCCCTAACTGCCCTTAAGCTGATTTTCTTGGTTTTATGATTTGCAAGTTTTACTATTACATGCCAGGTCGTTGGTTTATTCTTCTTGATCTTGGAAGGGCTTCTCTCGGCCTCTAGGACACAAATGCTTGTTTCATTCCACAGATTAGGGAAGTTCTCAGCTAGGATTTGCTCAAATATATGTTCTAGTCCTCTCTCTCTCTGCACCCTCTCAGGGACATCAATGATTTCGTAATTGGAACATTTCATGGCATTATTTCTCTAGTTCTGTTTTCACGGCTTCTAAGCTGTTCCAGGCCTCCTCCTGTTCCTTCTTCTCTATCAGTTTGTCTTCTAGATCATGAATTCATTCTTCTGCCTTGTTTACCCTAGCTGTTAGAGTATCTAGATTAGACTGATCTCATTCCTAGCATTTCCAAGTTCTGCCATATCAGCTCTCACTTCTGCCTTTAGAGAATCTATGTTGCCATTAATAGTTTTCTTCAATGTAGTTATTATCTGCATAACTGTTATCCTGAAGTCTATTTCTGACATCTTGTTTATACCTATATCCATAGTTGTCTGGCAGAGGTCACAGTCTCTGAATTTTTCCTATTCTGGGGGTTCCTCCACTTAGTCATTCTGTTGAGAGGTGGTTGAGGGAATGTACAGAGTCCAAATTATTGGCCACAACCTAAGCAAGATGCACCTGTTTTATAGTGACCTTAGGGTTGTCAACCTCTCGTTCTTTCAGTCTGTCTTCTAGGGGAGGGGCCTGCCGTGCTGTTACTCAGGCAACCCTGTTTGGGAAGAGTTTCTCTGCCCTTTGTGGGGGGGGGGGCTCAGTGAAAACAGGCTTTAGGACCTTTTATTCTCTGGCGGCTTTCTTTGGTGGCTTTCCACATCTTTTCTGTGAGTCAGAGCAGAAGTAAACATATCTGAAGCTCGGTCTCAGAACAGAGATATCAGAGCCTGTTCTTCAGTAAAAACTGAAGGCCACACTCTCTCCATTTTTGTCTGTGCTGCTAAAAACCACAGTGTTCTCAGTTATGTGCCCCACAGCAGTCCTCCCAACCCTTGCTTCCAGGTCTAGGCATGTCTCTGCCCTTTCTAAAACCACCTGCCATCCCCAGTTTATAGTGCACCCCTGAAGTTCATGGTCATGACAAACATTCATTGGAGGTGTCAATTCAAAAATATTTAGGAGAATCTTTGGCTCAAAGAAAATATCCCAGGCTAAGTAAGACCACATCTGGCAACAGCCCACCTATTTTTAAAAGTTTCCAACAAATAATTCTGCTCTGGTCATGCTGTCCTGGTTGTTTCTGCTTCCTAAAATGTTCTCACCTCCTCTTCTGCCCTTTCCCCAGCCAGTCGTATCCACCCACCATCCATGCCAACTCAAGAGCTTTCCACTTTGGGAGCTATCCCTGACTGTAGCAAATCTCATAGTTCCTTATCTGCTTGACACATTCTATGATGCTCTGTATAACTTTTTTTTTTAAAGATTTTATTTATTTATTTGTCAGAGAGAGAGTGAGAGAGGGAGCACAGGCAGACAGAGTGGCAGGCAGAGGCAGAGGGAGAAGCAGGCTCCCTGCCGAGCAAGGAGCCCGATGCGGGACTTGATCTCAGGATGCTGGGATCATGACCTGAGCCGAAGGCAGCCACTTAACCAATTGAGCCACCCAGGCATCCCTGCTCTGTATAACTTTTATCTGTATGAAAGTTGTCTGACTTTTTATGAGTGATGATCTTCTTCCCAGCCTACCTGTGGGAGTAACTTGGTAACAGGGTCCTCCAATATTGATAATCTAGCCTGGTTTTTTTCTTTAAATTTTGTACGGTCTAAATTTGACAATTTTGCTTCATATAAGGAACCTTCTGATAGTAAAAATTAGAATCCAAATTCTAAGCTGAACACAAGATTTACATTTTTCTAGCCTACGAAGTAAACAATTTAAAACAAAAATTAAAGTATGTTTGAGGCTTATAATTAACCTATCCATTTCATCTTTCTGAGAGTATTCAGAGAATTAATGTTAACATTTTACTGATACCTATTTAAGACGCTATCTATGGCACTATTCTCCTTCAACGTTTTCCCATCAGTACCTGGAAAAAAAAACGACTATTTTTGCACAACTTATGGGCAACAGGTAAGAATGCTCCTGATCAGTTATTACAGGTGCAGGTGCTTTGGAGACCCATGATCCTCTTACTTGAATGAAGGACTGAGAATCAATAGCCCACCAAACCTCTAACCCATACAACACTACACCATATCAGCCCACTTAGAGAAGGCCCACAGGTGAGAGCTCCTTAGCAATATGCAAATGCCCATGGGCACTTTAGAATCAACTTTAAGTGACAACAGATGATTAGCTGAAATTACCCTCTATTACATTTTTTAAAGGTTTTGCATAATGAATGATTGCTATAGATTGTGGATAAATGCAAGTCATGAAGTACAAACTCCTCAAAAGTAGAGCATTAATCATATTTGAAGTTAAGTTAATAAATTGAACAAAATATAAGAAACCACTGTGTTCAGCATACCACACCATATTTAACATGTATGTACAACTAGTCTACGAAGTATCCAACTGGGGAGAAGAGACAAGATTTGCACTAAAAATTATGAATAACAGAAGATGACATAGACAAAGTTTCAAATGGGTACTTTAGATCAGATCTCTTACAGATGAGAGAATTTGGCCTAGTTTAGGTAAGGAGAAAGGCTTTCTTGGAAAAGTCAGATTTTAGGACCACCTTAATTGAATAAAAATTTTTTTATTATTTTATTTTTATATTTATTTCTTTTCAGCGTAACAGAATTCATTGTGCACCACACCCAGTGCTTCATGCAATACTGAATAAAAATTTAAGGAAAGAAAAGAGGTGTGGTGAGGCTGCTGTTATTAACCAAGAAAGCATGAATTCCTGTCTTTCCCCTCTTATGTCAAAGATGAAGAACTTTCTATATACCCCAGGTAATTATAAAAACTCTTAGGCTAATCACCCATTGTTATCATCAAGGTATTTGGGTTTTAAAATGAGTTTAAAAAAAAGTAGCTCAAGGTCTAAAAAATCAGTATTTTTCCATTCTTGAATTTATGTGAGGAGAAAGGAGGAAAAGTAAGTAAAAAATGGTGGCTCTGATTTGTCTACCAACAATGGGAAATTAAGTTGTCTATCCTACATTTTTAAAAAAATATTTTATTTATTTGACAGAGAGAGATCACAAGTAGGCAGAGAGGCAGGCAGAGAGAGAGAGAGGAGGAAGCAGGCTCCCTGCTGAGCAGAGAGCCCAATGCGGAGCTTGATCCCAGGACCCTGAGATCATGACCTGAGCTGAAGGCAGAGGCCTAACCCACTGAGCCACCCAGGTGCCCCTCTATTCCACATTTTTAATTAGGGGAGAATATATACACAAAGACTGTAGGTGAAGTATTACCAGGAAGATCCAGAAGGAACAATCCTCCTCAGTATACAGAAATCCATTTTTGCTTTCAGTGGAAGAGGAGTAGTACACAGACTGAAAAATTGGGGGTGCCAAACTCATTTACTTTACCCATCCACTGCCACCCATCATTGATCTCCCCATCCATCCACTCATCCATCCATCCATCCATTTCTCTTAAACTCATTACAAGTATCCATGCATCCAAAAATTCATTTGTGTCACTAAAATGGTAAGTCTTTCATTCAGAGAATAAAAGGAATTACCTGCCATGCATAGCTTCTGTTATAAAAAAATCAAAACTTTTTTTAAATTGTTTTTCATGATCTTCAATGGGAAACCAACTGATAACTTGGTATGATTTTCCATTCTTCTCTAAAAAAAAAACCATAAAAAGCAATAATAAAGATAGAGTTATGTCACATACCCCAGATTAATATTAGCATGATGATACAATAGTTTTTAATTCCAAAAGATATATATGTATATGTATATATATACATATACACACATATATATATATTTGAATGTCTGCTTTTAAATAAATAATAAAAAAGTAAAAAGTATTTTTATTGCCGTTGTTTTCTTGCCTTCTCATTTCTTCAATCATAGGACCTGATAATATCATTAGAACCTTATAATGATCCAGTCACTTTTTTTTATTTAATTTCTTTTCAGCATAACAGAATTCATAGTTTTACACCACACCCAGTGCTCCATGCAATGCGTGCCCTCCATAATACCCACCACCTGGCTCCTGCAACCTCCCAGCCCCCGCCCCTTCAAAACCCTCAGGATGTTTTTCAGAGTCTATAGTCTCTCATGGTTCATCTCCCCCTCCAATTTCCCTCAACTCCCTTCTCCTCTCCATCTCCCCATGTCCTCCGTGTTGTTATGCTCCGCAAATAAGTGAAACCATATGATAATTGACTCTCTCTGCTTGACTTATTTCACTCAGCATAATCTCTTCCAGTCCCGTCCATGTTGCTACAAAAGTCGGGTATTCATCCTTTCTGATGGAGGCATAATACTCCATAG
>PISX010017323.1:21484-43816 GCA_004024625.1 Mellivora capensis | reverse complement strand
ACCACAAACCAGTCCCAGTCTTGAACGGAAGCCAAGCCCCGGTGTCTGGCTGGCAGCAGCAGTCACCTTGCCATGGGCCGATGTCTGCTTGATGCAGCTGCCTACACACAACCTTCCCCAGAACTCCTGTGTAGACGCCACTCCAGCCTCCATCAGAAGCCCATTTCGGAGGGGACCTAAAGGGCAAATGGATTCGAGGGGCAAGTCTGATCTGGGTAGCTTAAACCCCTCGAGTTCCTCCCCCGGCCCCCTCGCCCCCGCTAGGACAGGAGAGTGAAGGCAGCAGCAGAACCCGGAGACCCCCTTCCCAGCCCAGGGGAGGCAGCGTCAGTAACAGTGGCCTGAGGCAGTGCTGCCAGTCAAGGGTGGGAGGTCTGGAGCCTGGCTCTGCTCAAGGCAGAGATGTTTTAGAAGGGAACTGCAAGCCAGAGGAGGTCCTGTATTTTTAAAACCACTTCTTGAAAAAGATCAGGGAGGTGGGATGCAGTAAGACGTAAGATGAGCAAGACATTCTGACACATCCTCTGGGAGACAGGACAGGCTCTGGGAGGCTCCCTGTAACCCCTTTAGGGAGTTTGGTCACTGGAAAGCTAAGAGTCATGAGGTGACAGGCCACAGGAGGAAGCAGCACTGCTCAGCCATTCTAGGGGTGTAAGTTAAAAGACTCTGATCCCTGAACCCCTGAGGGTGCTGGCTTCATGGCTTGTGCACCCTGAAGTGCAGCAGGTTGAGAAGTCAAGGGTGGCTCTTTGCTCCTGGGAGGGGTGGCACCCAGGGACAGGGCTGCAGTAGGGCCCATGAAACCACAGCTTGGGCCTGGCACAGAGCTTGGGGACATGACGCAGGCCCTTCTTGCCCTCTGCTCCCATGAGCTGCTGTTCCCCCAAAACACTCACACACACTGCCCAAGCCTTTGTTGAGACACTTGGTGGCCAGTGCCTAAGAAACAAGAGAACACGTCACTGAGAGCAGGGACGTCATTTGAGTCTCCCAGACACTGTTCAGCCTCCCAGCCTTAATGATCTGAAGCCAACAGCCGTAGGAAGACATCCTTCGCTGGAATGGCCCACCGCGCACGCAGCTTCCCCACCGCAATGTCAGGATCACCAAGAGAGCGTGGCAGAGGGGACCAACTAGCTCTGTGCTTCCAAGATCTCCTCAGGGTCAGCACTGGATCCTCCCATTCTAAGATGTTATTTATTTATTTGACAGACAGAGATCACGAGTAGGCAGAGAGGCAGGCAGAGGGGGGGCGGTGAAGCAGGCTCCCCGCTGAGCTGAGAGCCTGATGCGGGGCTCGATCCCAGGACCCTGAGATCATGACCTGAGCCCAAGGCAGAGGCTTTACCCACTGAGCCACCCAGGTGCCCCTGGATCCTCCCATTCTAAAGGTGAAAGAGCAGGAGGGTGACCTTTATTTCTCACAGTTCTGGAGGCCGGAGGTCCAAGGTCAAGGCGCCAACAGATTCAGAGTCTGGTGAGAGCTCTCTCCCGGGTCACAGATGGCTGTCTTTTCTCTGAGTCCTCACAGGGCAGAGGGGCAAGGCAGCTTTCTGGGGTCTCCTCTGTAAGAGCATGGAGCCCACTTGGGAAGGAAGCTCTATCCTCACGATCTAACCAGCTCCCCAATACCATCCACCTCTGCCTCCTAACACCATCACATGAACGTCAGAAGGACACAGACATTCAGTCTAGAGCACAGGGAGAGAGAGAAAGGGAGGGAGGAAGGGATGGTGATAGAGTCCTCTTGAATCTACTTATCCTTCCATCCCTCCAACTATGACCCTGTTTTTTCTCTTGCCCTCATTGTCCGTTTCATTTTTTTCAAAACTAAGCTACTTTTCCACCCTCAGCTGCTTCTCACTTCTAAACCCCTCACCTTGGACACCTACACCCGCTGCTCTCAGATGTGGCCAGGGACCTCGTCCTGTCCACTGCTGTTTCACACCTAGGGGCGTCAGCTCCGTGTCTAGCACAGCTCAGCCCAGCCTCAGCCAGAGCCCCTCCTCCCAACCGCACTGGCTCCTGAGGCTCTTTTCCCTTGTCTTCCTTCCCTTCTCCCCCCAGCGCCAGAGTCTCCTCTGACACCACACCTATGAAAATGGCTCTCTAACATTTCTAACATTTCTAACTCTGACCCCATGGCGTGTGGTTAGCAGCCATCCCTGGTTATCTTCAGGTCTCTCAGATTGGACACCCTACCACCTAAAGCTGATTCTTCATCTTTCTCTCTGCAGATGGGCCTCCCTTCCTAGAATTTGTACCACCATGAGGAACACCACCGTTCTCCAGCTTCCGGATCCTTCTAAACCCTCCTGTCATTTCATGCTCCACAGCCAGTCCTGCAGCAACTCCTGTCAGCTGTTCCTCTGATGTTTTTCTCATGCCACTCATGCCCACTGCCCTTACCCCACACCAGGCCCTTCATCATCTCATACATGGTCAGGAGGGACACACATCAGAGCTGGGAGGAATACGTCAACCCAACCCTTCATGTGTCAGAGAAGGAAACAAAGGATCAAGCAGGAGGCACGTGTGCCCAAGGTCATAGCTGTTAGGACTTGAACCCAGGTCTCCTAGCAGTCTCCCCTCACCGCCCATGGCACCTCAGCCAAAGGACAGGACAGCAGCCCAAACCCCTGTGCCTTCCCTCATAAAACCACTTGCCGAGATACTTTTTGGGGTGTTTTCCAGGTCACAGGGTCCCTCTCCCCACCCATCCCTCCATGTGGGCAGGTCAGCCCTGTGGTCATACTCCCCTCATAGGAAGGAGTCACTGGACTAGTGACAGCCACCTCACTTCTCAGGCCAGTCACATTGTTTCCTCCCAATATGTGGAACTAGGGATAAGGAAATTCTAATTCAGCCTCCTTTAGTCTCCTTAAGGTGGCCGGCCATTCACCCTGTGGTCTAAGGTGAAAAGGAGGTAGGCTGCTGAGTGACACGGACATATGAATGGAACAGAGATGACAGAGGGAGAGAACAAGCCTACTGGCTGCCTTGTCACTGGGTCTAGGCCCTTCCTGAAGCTCCACCCCTGCGAGGGTCGAAGGGTAGGGCTTTTTTTGGTGGAGGGGGATTGTCAGGTAGGGACTGGGAGCTTTATCTCTACCACTGTTCCCTTCACTGTCCCTAATCCACCTGCAAAGAAATATGTAATCTGAGTAAAAATCGAGCTGACCCTGCAGACAGCTTCAGTGGTCTCTTAGTCCTACAAGATTTTGTTTTGAGGTACCTCACTTTGGTTTCTGTCACTTGCAATCAGAGTCCTAAATAATTCACCAACCAAACCAAATACACACACACACACACACACACACACACACACACACACACACACACACACCATCACAGACCTATAGTGAGCAGAGGATATTTGATCTCAAGCCCCCAGAAAGGTCTGCCTCCCCCAGAGGCAGAATTCACGAATGTTCTGTGCGCCTATCATTAAACATCCTCTCACGGCTGCCCACCCCTGCCCACAGTCGTCCTAAGATCTCACAGACACCGCCCGTGTGTCGCCTGTGTCACATCAAAGGGCTTAGCATCTGTCCTACTGGTTCTACTCCCACACCTTTGCAAATGCCACCATCTTTCCTGTGGTGCCCTGGGCTCTTCCTCTCCAGCATTCTATGTCCCTGGGTGGCTTCCAACCCAGCTCCACCTAATTTTCCCCGGAAAGCCTTCCCTGATGAGACTCATTCCACTCCAAACAGCACCACCCGCCCCAGCATTGGCTCAGCTTCCCCTCGCCTGTGGAGATGTAGTTCATAAAAACAGACCCAGGCACGTAAATTCGGTTATGCTTTTCCGGCTGTGTGTCCCAACTTCCTGATGGTCTGTAAGCTCTTCTGCAGAGACTGGGTGCATTTTTAATTCCCCAGCCCCTCCCTACAGCATCTGGCGCACTCCTTTCTACGCTACAGACACTTAATAAATGTAACGGCCCTCCTGCCTGAAACAGGAAAAGTAACAAGCCAGCGTCCAAACTTGCTCCCCGCAGGCCTCGAACTGCCTCCCTGGAAGTGGCAAGCGCCAGGAGCTCCACGGCCCTCCACTCACTTCCAAGTCCGAATGAAAATGTGCTGCTGCATGAATGACTCCAAGCCCTTCGCAAAGGTCTGACCGGGACCAAGTGGAAGGCAGAGCGGAAAGCTGAAGGGCAGGACCTCAGAAAGCGAGCCCTGTCAGGGTGTAAACGCGCACAATCGAATCCGCACATCCAGATGGCAGCTGCCTCAAGATCAGCCCCAGGAGCACGCGGAGGGACTGGAGGCCCCCAGCCCAACCCCAAACCCACCCCCACAGCCCTCTTCTTCCATGGCCGACTGTGAGCCTTAGTAATGGCTTGGTGGGGCTTTCCCCCATCTCCTACCTTATATCCTAGACACCACTCTCAACTATTCTTTGCACATGGGGGAACAAGAAAACTTGAGTGACCTTTTAGTATAATCCTTTCAAAGAGCATCTTCGTTGACTGGGCTCTTACTATAAGCCAGGCACTGTATACCTCTATCTTGCTTAATTAATCCTCTCCATAACTCTATTAGGTAAATTGTTGTTCCTGTTTTCCTGGATGGAAAACAGAGGCCCGGAGAGATTAAGCATCTTGCCTCATCTGCGCGTAGAGCCACACAGATGGGAAGCAGCGGAGCTGGGATGTGAATCCACCTAGGTTTCGGGCTGAAGAAGTTGCATATTTTCCATCATGCCTTATTGTCTCCTAACATAAGGAAGCAAGAAAGGCAGGACCTCAGAAAGCGAGGACCTCAGAAAGACCCCATGGGAAGAAGAGTTTAGCCAAGTGCTTCCTGGCCAAGAGCAGGTCCGGGAGGTCAGCAGAGACACTGGAGGCCAAACTGAGCACTGAGGGAGACTAAGACCTGAACAACCATTATGAGATCCCGTGCCCACCCAGAGACAAGGCATTAACAGAGAGGAGTGGGTTAGACAACAAAGCTCCAGAAATGAGCTTTGAAAGTGACCATCTGCTTCCTACAAGAAAGGGGAGAAGAGTCGGCACATCTCTGCTCCTTCCCCATGACCACACAGATGTATCTGGCTTATCATCGTCATCACCACAAACCAACATTCACTAAGCACTTCTTTCAGGCTACTACTCGGTTACATTACCTCTCTCAACACTCACAACAACCCAGTGAGATGGATGCTATCACCGCCTCGTAACAGATGGGACACTGAGGCACGGAGGGCTGTAACACTTTGTCCAAGCTGCTCACCAAGATTCCACTGGGAGGAGCCAGAACAAAACCCATGACTGTCCACCTCTAGAGCCTGAGCTACGGCCATGACCACAGCAGGCCACTGTCACCCTGAGAGGCTCTGGGTTTGGGCTCCAAGGTCCCAACACGGGCCCAAAATGTTGGGATAGGGGCCCCCTAAGGAGGCTAGAAGAGCAGGCCTGTGCAAACAGGAGGAGTGGTCGGCTATCAGCCCTGGGCGACCAAGGGGGCACAGAGAAGGATGATGAAAGCAGCAGGCAGGCACTAGCCCCTAGCTCTGAGGCATCTGAAGGACCAGCACCGCCTGCAGGACGGAACTCCGGGGCCCTTTCAACACACATCTGTAGCACCCCAGTTTCAGTAAGCTTAAAAGCTGTCCGTCCCACCTTCCAGCAGGAAGACTCCCCTTGAACATTACTATCCTGTGTGACCAGAGCCTTCTCGGGGCTGTGACTTCCTCAGGACCAAAACAAAGCCAGTTCTGGATTCCATCCTGATGTTGTATAAAATATTTCATCTCCACTTGTTGTTGTTTTGGGGGGTTATCTGGTAGGGAATGTGAAAATGAACAAAGAAAAAGATGTCAGATATTCATCTCTCTTTTCCTCTTTGAAAAGAACTGTTATTTTGGTCAAGAAGGATTGCTGCCGCATTGACTGCAATGCTGGGGGTGGACAGGGTTTGATGGCTGCGCTAAGGCAATCCTTTCGCATTCAAAGACAAGGCCCGTGAGCCAGAGGAAGTGCAGAGGAAGAGGACTGACTGCCTAGAAATTAGAGAGGAAAACTTCAGACTAGAAAATTGAGATGTAATTGATCCCCATTTTCATATTCTGTTAGATATTGATGTAACATAATTATCATGAAAAAGTCCACAAATACATATAGATCATTTTATGTGTCAAATAATCGTGCTTATGCCTTGAACACAAACCATGACTGTGGCCCTCAAGAAGTCACTGAGCCCACGTGGAGACGCTGTGTCGTGCAAAGGGGCAGGTACGTACCTGCGACCTAAGAAACCAGGGTTCAAGCCTCAGCTCCAGCTCCATTTCTTGGTAAAATGCCTTGGAAACCTCTGTCTCTGCCCCGCACTGCACCTCGGTGTAACACGGTGATGGTACTAATAACCTGAGGTAACGGAGGTAAGAATGCCTCGCAGTAGCAGCGACCGAAAGACACGTTCCCCTTTTACCAGCCAGGATTGTGGTGACAGCCTTGACTTGTACCTGAGCTCTGTGCTCCTGGAAACGGTGGTTAAAAAGTCCCTCCACCCTTCTGGGTTCCATCAAATGCCCTACTACAAAGATCCTCCTTTCCCGTCCCTCGCAGAAAGACTCACAGAAGCCACCTGGTTCATCTAGGACAAAGTCCTTCCAAGTTCCCAGTCTTTGCCTCATAGACGATTAGGTGATCTGGTTTGCCCCCAGTAGTTCACTGGAAACAACTGCTATAAAATGCTTCTTACGCAGGTGGTTAAGTTCCTCTTGTTCCTCCAGATGCCTTCAAAGCTTTGGCCCACACTCAGCCCGAGCTAGGCTGCCTCATCACTCCATTCCACTCCCCCATTCCTGGTTCTTTCTACGCTGTTCAGTCCTCCCTATAAAAGAAAAACCTCTTCCCTAACGCTTCAGACACCTGCAGTGCTACAGTCAAAGCTTCTCTCTGTGGCAACAGGCCTTCCTCTCCCACCCCAACCCTTGGAATAATCCTTCTCAACTGACTAAGTCTGGGTTTGTTTTTTAGTTAACAATTTCAAGCAACAGTGTCTATCACCGACCTTGGGAAGACCCTAAGGAACTCTCCAATTCGACAAAGGTCTTCTAAAATTGATCTCCAGTCTTAGCAAGTGTCCAAGAACCAAGCAACTAAGAACAGATGATACATGTATATTTGAGTGGCACCTCTGTCAGAACCCCACTGTTCTTCCAAGACACCACTGATGTCGGGTACTACTGTGGCCACGGATAGATGCATGGATTCCGATCTTCCCTCCATGCCCCTTTTCACTGTCATCTTTGAGGCCTTAGCACCAGATTCAGAGTCTTGCTTGGGAGTGTTTGATTGGCTCAAGCTGCACACTCGTGTTCTGTGGAGAAGAGAGAATACTAGACCTCAAAATACAGCCCTTTGGATTACTTTGTGGATTACTTTGAGCCGAAGGCAATCAAGACCCAGCAGACTCAAGAGTAACTTCTACCTCTCCATTAACTACCTAAAAAAATTTAGACGGGGGTCTAGCTCTCGTGATAAGCAGAGATAACTTATCTGAAATGCCTAGCTGTATGCCCAGCAAACATCTAATTACCAAGCATCTGCTGTTCTATTGTGCAGTGAATTGCCCTCTTCCCTGTGAAGCCTCAGGCCCCTTATCCCATTCCTTAGCTCAGGATGGCACATAAGCCTTTCCCACCCTTGGATCTCCTATTTTTATGGGGTTTCTGTTCACACAAAATTAAATTTGTTTTTCTCATATTAATCTGTCTTATGTCAGTTTAATTATTAGAGCAGCCAAAGAACCTAGAAGCATAGAAAACATTTTTTTCCTCCCCTACAGGGGTCAAGGCTGAAAAGAAGAAAAATATGTCTGTGTTGTTTTCCGAGGAGAAACAGGGTTCTGCATCTTACCACTACTACACCCAGTGGGGAAGAGAGCCTGATGTTAGGCAGTCGGGAAAAATTATAAATGTCTGTTATATCTTTCTGTCTAGACTCCAGATTTTTGTCCTTGTTTGGGGGGCTGGGCTTCTTTTTGAGTTTCTGGACCCAATTCCAATGTGGTAGGGGTGGTTCCCACACACACCACCAACCAATTCTTGGGCAAGAGCAAAGTATCCAAGATTTCTTTTTTTTTTTTTAAGATTTTATTTATTTATTTGACAGAGAGAGAGACAGCACACAAGCAGGCAGAGAGGCAGGCAGAGAGAGAAGCAGGCTCCCCACTGAGCAAGGAGCCCGACGTGGGACTCGATCCCAGGACCCTGAGATCATGACCCAAGCCGAAGGCAGTGGCCCAACCGACTGAGCCACCCAGGTGCCCCAGTATCCAAGATTTCAACCCAAATCTGACACTGCCTACTCAGAGACAGCATCAGAGTCCACAGGCTAAGGGCTCCATCCAAAAAGACTCCGCCATTCCCACCGCTACTTCAGCCATCAGTCTCAAGCCCCAGGCTGTTACCTATCCTCCAGTACAGACCGGAGGTCCCTCTGACCTCTCCTTGAGTGTTTTTAAGTGCTAGAGCAGCTCATGGAACTCAGGGAAACACCTCCTTATGCTCACCAGTATATTAAAAGGTATGATAAAGAATATAAATCAACAGCCAGATGAAGAGATACATAGTTTAAGGTCCTGAACAAAGGAGCTTCTGTTCTCATGGAGCTTGGGACTATCTCAGTGATACCTGGGAGCACTCTGGTTCCCTAAGAACGGAAGCTTAACAAAAAGGACCAAAAAGTTGTCTTCTTGGTCTTTTTACAGAGGCTTTATTACATAGTCACATGTGACTAAGTCATTGGCCATTGGATGATTCAACTCTAACCACCCCCTCCTCTCCCAAGAGGTCAGGGGCAAGACTCAAAGTTCCAAGTTCCAAAGTTGGCCAGGAAGACCAACCCTTTCATCACAGGGTTGGTCTTCCTGGCAACCAGGCCTTGTCCTTGGGTGGGATCCCAAAAGTCACCTCCATGTGTAACAAGACACCTCTTGTACTTTATGGCTCTGAAGCTTCTCCAGGAACTGAGGATGAAGAGGAAACCTATGTGAATGACCAAATGCATGTTTCTTATACAACATTATATCACAGGGTTTGTTGTTGCGAATCGAGATTCCAAAACCCACTCTATCAGCCAGTACAGTTGGTATAAAACCCCAAAATGATTACATGTGCCTTGGGGCTACACAAAGTAGCTCACGAATGCAAGGATGCTGTATCTCCTAGCCTCCTTCCCTCCCACTGCCCCCTGCCCACACATTTGGCCTTGATTAATCAGCCCAGATGCTGAGACAAGGAGGGTGCTTGCCAGCCTGACACTCTTCTCTTCAGCCTGAGCCACTTATCGCTGAAGAGGAGACGATGCCCCGCATGACATGAGGAAGAGAAGGAGTCAGCACTAGCCTGCTACCTGCTTCTGCTGGGGCCGCTGCCAAAGGCCAGTGGGGAGCTGCAATCATTTGTCGTACAACATGCCAACATAACAGCTGGTGACCAGTCATTAGGGTAATCCACCAAGCATGGGAATTTCAAGAACCCCCTCAGCACACACAGAAAATGAGAGTTATTGCAAAACCAGGTGTTCCGGTCTAATTGCACGAACCAGTTTGAAATGTTAATCTCCTCCCTCAAACTACATTCTGTATGTGAGGAGTGGGGAAGAGAGACTCCCAGCCAAGCTTAATGGGGGGGAGCATATACTTTGTTCTCTCATTTATGTATTCCTGCAAGGTTGTTCTCAAGTCTTGGAGCAACAGAAGCACAGAGGAACGTGGCGGAGACCGACCTTGAGGGCACTGGCTCGGTGTCCTGCAATGGCACAGCAGCCGTCAAACTGTGCCAGCCTGGCCCTTAGCAAAACAAGCCTGCACTTCCAATAAGCCTTCCCAGTCCTGCCTCTGGATGACCCAGCAGCCAGGCCTGCCTCCAACTCAGCCAGGGACTCCCACTTTCACAGCATGAGCCAGATGCACCTGTTCTGGGAGGCCGTTGAGAGAACCTCAGGGGCAGACACGCCTTGCTTCAATCCCCAGCTGTGTGATCTGGGCCAAGTTTCTAAACGTCTCTGAGTTTCTTGGAGCCTCTGTTGCCTCCTCTCTAGAAAAAGGGATAATGATGTCTACCTCACACACTTGGAGATTAGCCCAGTTGATGTATGTAAAGGTCTTGGCAAAATCTATGACTCATGATGAGGACTCCATAAAATAACTACTATTATCAATTCATTAAATTAGATGATTTTATATCTGAGAATCAGAAATCAAAGTATCTCCATCACAGCTCATATTAAAGACAAAACAACTCCCACTTCAACGGATTCCTTCATCCTTTTCTCCCCAGTGTCTCTGATGTTTAGGGCTTGCCATAACATGGCCTCTGCTGCTTCCTCAAGTTGACCTGCTCCCATTTTCAACACTCATTTCTCACCCCCACCTGCATGATACGGTCTA
Organism: Mellivora capensis; assembly: GCA_004024625.1. Classification (NCBI taxonomy): domain Eukaryota; kingdom Metazoa; phylum Chordata; class Mammalia; order Carnivora; family Mustelidae; genus Mellivora; species Mellivora capensis. Next base: position 33,410 of record PISX010017323.1, on the reverse strand, counting down.
TCCTGTCTCTCGTGACCCAGAGAGCACTTTCTGTCTTCCCACCCTCCCACATCTATTGTTTTTCAAAGCCTGGATCAAATCCTGCCTTCCCCACAAAATTCTTCTAACTGCTCTAGCTCACTCCGTCAACAGCATCAACACTAGGATGGGCCCTGGACCTCCCTAAGGCTGGGGTGGAGTGTGGACAAGACAGACTCATCCCTGCCCTCCCATCACTCCTTCCCTGGACCACAACTGCACTTTAAGTGTGCATCACCACCAGTGTTCATGGCTGAGCTGCGTGTCATTCTTGCCCTTTGATGCTAACTTTTTAAAGAAATGATACAAGGCAAAGTTGTGGAAGAAAGACTGTGTTGTGAGGTCAGAGAGTCCCGGGTTCAAATCCCAACCCTGCCTCTTGCTGGCTTTGGGATCCTGGGCATGTATTTAGCCTCACTCTGAGGCAAGATGTGGTCCCCAGGCAGAACCAATGCTCTGTCACAGTGTGAGGACTGCTGGCTTCTGCTGGAACAAGATACTGATGCTATGTGACATCTTAGGATCACTGTCCCCTAGCTTGTCAGGATGGAGTGTGAGGGATAGTGTAGGCAGGTGTCAGGTAGCCATGCTCTAGATGCCAGGCAATGACTTCTACTCTCTCCTCAAAATCTGTGCACAACACAAGAGCCAGCTTTTTCACAGAGTTCTTTCTTCTCATTCTCCATAAAGTTGTTTATGAGAGTATTTTTGAATTGTCCTGGGAAACATGTATATCTTGTTATTCCAAAGCTAGGTTACCATGACTCTGACTGCTACCATAATTCTCATTCTTCCAGGAAGAGTCTAGGAGGGAGTAAAATAGATTCTGGATGCCCTTTCAAACGAATTCCGCCAGTTCTACGCAATATTATTTGACCATCCTTACTGCAGTGAGGATGTGACAGAGCCCAGCAAATCTCCCCAGGGCCACAGGTGGGCTCTCACCGGGTCTGCTGTTTAGCCCTGCTAAACGGTAAAGAGCAATGCCTCTTTATCTTGGGTCCTCTGTCTCTTTGTGGCTTATAGTGTGCTTTGGGGTGATGGCAGTAAAGCGTAAAATTGAATTGATTTGCTTTTGGTCACAGACCCTTTGTTCTAACTACCTCAGTCCTAAGCCTAACAAAAAAGCACTGGAGTCCATTAAAACGTGGTCGAAAAAACAGATCGCTCCAAGATCCAACCAAAATGACAATTTATAAAAGTATAAAGGCAATCAATTCATAAAAGTACTCAGACCAGAAGACAGAGTAGGAAAAGACCAAAGAAGTCACAAGGTGAAATAATTCCCACTGGTTGCAAACAACAGTGAGAGAGGGCTACCATGAGACAAGAACCATTCTTCTTGTCTCATGTCTCATGTCTCATGTCTTCTTGTCTTCATGTCTCGGGGACCCTCCTCACCACCCCCCACCCAATAATCAGCAGTGGGAGGGGGAATGCTGAGAAGTCCCCGGTTAACATGAGGGCCTCAGGGATCGGTCTGCCCAGCACTTTGCCCCCACCCAGACTGAAACTGAAAGTCAGAAGACATTGGGAATTCTTCCTGGAAATAGGTAGAATATCACAGTGGAACTGGCATTTCAAAACAGGGCCATCCCAGTTTTGCTCACTACTCCCCACTCAGACACCCTAACACGCAGCATGCTGGTGCAGATGGCACACCCGCCGCCTGTAGCCCTCTCCTTCAGCAGAAGGGAAATGGCCAGGAAATCCACAGACAGCTACCTCCCTTAATCAACCTGGTTCTGTCCTCATAAATATGCAAGGACAGTCAAGGACCAGCAGACCCTTAAGGAGAATGCAAAGGAACAAACAGCTTGAAGGAGCAAACAGGCCCCTGGAGAAACAAAATAGAGGAAATACCACAGAACTCAAAAAACTCAATTCAGTAACTCCAAAGAGATTTTGAGAAGAAACTACATCCATAAAGAACAGGGTGCTATGAAAATAAAATTGTTGAAGTGGAAACCCAAGCAAATACACTAACATGGAAAGCAAAAAGACAAAGAGACAGATGCAATATGAGAGAAAAATTGAAAGATGTAGAAGATTAATAGTAACAGCCAATATCCATCTCATGGAAATCCAGAGAGAGAACAAAAAGAAAAAAAAAAAGGAAGGGAGGAAAGAAGCAAATAAATATTTCTGAGGTCTTAGTACTTGGTGGGCTGAAAAACCCACTAAGGAAGGTGATTGTTAAAAAAAAGACCAATTCCTAGGTTTATCTTCATGTGCTTTCAGAACATGGATTAAGTGAAATTTCTAAAACCACTTGGGAAAGAGTTTAGCTACAAAGGATTAATAATCCTCTCAACAATGCGTCTGGATAATAGAAGACAGTGGAGTAACTCCTCTGAAATTTTGAGTAGAGTTATTTTGATCCCAGAAGCCAGCCAAGCAAAAGGACAAAATAAAGTTATTTTCAGACCTGCAAAGAGCCAGACATTTTACTTGAAAAAAATTACCTGGGGATATACTCCAGAAAAGCAAACAAACAAAAAAGGAATCTGTAGAAATAAACAAAGACCAGCCAAATGGGAACAGGCAAAGGTTATTTATGCAGAGCTCACAAGGGAGTCAGCCACCATCACTTGTGTCCTGGTGGAGACTCAAAAGCAGGTAGAGGAGTGAGAAAGCTCTATTGTGGAAAAAGGGAAGGCATCAGGTGCCCTGCTTGGAGGCTGCCGGTGTGGGGAAGACATGAGCAGGCTTAGTAGAAGTGGGGCATCCCACGTGACTGTTTAGGGGTGCATGTTTGGCTTTTCCTGGTAATCTTAAATTAGAAGAAGGGCAAACATTAGGGAAACTGTCAGCTATCCATCAAGTCCTGCCCATTTGGGACCTGTTATTACAGAGGTTACCATTTGACTTCCTGGGCTGGTTGCTAGAGATAGTGGCTTGACTTCCTACAAGTCTGACTCAGAGACAGCAGGCTGGCTCCCTGGGCTGGTTGCTGTAGAGAATGGGTTGGTGTCTTACACTGATTGCTGAGATTATGGGTCAGAGTTCTACTTCTTTTGGTATCATCTGGCCATTGTCTATTTGTATATGCAGTCTCTCAAACGTAAAAGACTGCATGAGATCCAACAAACGGTGAAACAAAGTCAGGAGTGCTCAGGGTGACACAGAAAAAAGGCTGTTCCAAAATTAGCCATTCTACAAATAGAATGATTAAGAATTTGGACATTCTTAATAGTATGGTGAAGATGGCATGTGTTACCTCAGCCAACAAGAAACACATGCAATTAGAAATTCCAAGATGAGAGCCATGTTCAGGATACGAAATAAATTTTAAAATGGGTTATTATTTTGGAAAACTGAGAGAGTACAGAAAGAATCCATTTGACCTTGAGGCTCATAACAACCTCCTCTGAGCAGCCAAAATTGTGTGAAACAGGATTAAATATCCTCTCTAGATCCAAGCACTCCACGGATTCTACAGCGAATAATATTTGCAAAATCACAGTTATTAAAGCTGTATGTTGATTTTCATTGGTCAACATCAACTGATATGTTAACAAAGTGTGAAAGGACTAATTACGGTTACTGTGTCAAATATAAATGTTCCAAACTTTGACGAAGGAAAAGTACAGTTAGTATTGACCGATACTGGGAGCAGGAGGAAGAAGGAGATGGGGAACTGATTTCCTCATGCTACATGGCAGAGACACAAGAGATACGGAGTTAATGAATCAAGGGATGAAGGTTGAAGTACCTTATTTTAAATCACAGAGGAAATAAATAGAAGAATAAAATTAAACAAAAATTGGCAGGAAAACGTTAGGGGAAGATGCGTGCCTCATTTATCGTAGTGGAGAGTCGATAGTCATCATATTGATGCCTGCAGGAATAGAAATGTAAGCACATTATTTGAGTTATGGACAAAACCATCACCACCACCACCCCCCAGAAAAGTAAAGTGAAGAATGCAATCAGCGGTGGAGGGGCAGGGAAAGACTGACTTTTCGTGTCATACCCTTCTGCACTATTTTATGGGTTACTTCCCTGGACATGTGTGGTTAATATTCCTTTCTTTCTTTTCAGTTTAAAAGAAATCAGGATTCAGAGACAACATTGGAGCACCCCCACAGAGCTGACTTCTTTTTCTCTGTTCCCCCAAACAACCTTGGTCTTTCTATCAGGCCTGGCCTTACCAAGGTTGTACTCCAGCTACACTTTCTCAAACTTACCTTCCTGGAGGCCTAGAAGAGACATTTGATACAAGTTTAAATGTCTTCTTATCTATGTGAGATAAGAAGACGGTGATTGCTTCCTCTAATAAATATTTACTTAACACCTACGATGCGCGATGCCCTGGGATTTAGGAGTGAACAAAAGGAAATCCCCACCCTCAGAGAAACTATTTAAATTCTCATGGGCAAGACAGACACCAAAAAAGGAAAACTTGCCTCTCCTTCACCAGAAAGAAAAGAACACCCCCTTCGGAGCTAGAGAGACCTGTCAGCATCTCTGTTCAAAATTGTGAGACCTGAGCCAATGACTAAACCTCTCTGAGCCTCAGCCAGCCGGTCTATAAAATGGGGATATTACCTTTCACAGTTTTTGGAAGAGTAAGAATGTATCCAGACTCCCACACAGATGCAAAGTGGCGTTTTTTTAATCTTTTTTTTTTTTCTAAATAGAATACAAAATCATTTAAAGTCTCCAAAACCCTTTGGGAGGACCTGATAACAATATAAATGTTACTTCTGCTTTAATATGAGCCAAATAAGTGGGGGGGGGGGATCCAGAATGAAATAACCACAGCATATTATAGCCCTCTCTTGGAAAGTCATAAGGCATGATAGCACAACAGATGCCCTGAGAAGTCCTGCAGCAAACAGATCTAGTCAACCCACCATTTCCCAACTTATGTCATCATGGAAATCTTCCACCCACTCCTGGCCCTGGCCTGCCTGAGCATCCCCCATCCACCATAATTCTACTGAGCTAGTGCTTAGCAGAACACACTTAAGAAAATGATGAAGTAGGGACACCCTTGGTGGCTCAATGAGTTAAAGCCTCTGCCTTTGGCTCAGGTCATGATTCCAGGAGTCCTGGGATGGAGCCCCGCATCCCATCACATCGGGCTCTCTGCTCAGCAGGGAGCCTGTCTCCCTTCCTCTCTCTCTGCCTGCTTCTCTGCCTACTTGTGATCTCTGTCAAATAAATAAATAAAATCTTAAAAAAAAAAAACCACGATGAAGTAGAGGGCTTGTTGATTCTGTTGCTCAAGTTAATAGTCTTCATGACATCCCTCACACTAAAAATAGCTTAGACATGAGCAAGGCCTTGTGGCCAACTGTAGACCTCACTGTGAACAACCAGATTCTCTCCTAAAAGCCCTTACCATTGGGTTGGTGGCACACAAGCGGCAGCCGCATCTGAGCCCAACATCCATTTCTGGAGCCTTTGCAACCCTTTTTCTTTCCTTGCAGCACATGCAAGGGGGCAGCACAGACAGGAATGGGTCTCTCTTGGCCCCTGCTATCATGTGGGGCTCAACAGTAAATCTGAGACACCAGGTGTCTGGTCTAACCAGAGCTAGGAAATTCACCCCAAGAACACCTGCTCCCAAGTAGCTGACCAGCTAATGCTACAAGAGTCCTAGAGCCCCCCCCCCATAGGGAGGTGCACAGCAGCAGCTTCTAAAGGTGCCAGTGGATTCGCTCAGCCCCACGTGCCCTCAGCCGCTCCATCCCACTCCCTATCCGCCCACATCACACATACCACTCACACACTGAGCTACCTCTTGGCTTCTCACACATGCCAGAAAAGCTGTCCTTGGGACATACTGGCTTGCCAAAATAGACTTTTGGAGACAAAACCGCTGCTGCTAGAGAAAACTAGCAAATCAAAGGGCATGACTGGCATCTCCTCCTGTCTCTATGACATCTCCATTCTGAGCAGAAAGTAGAACCAGGATAACAATGACAGCTGTTGGTCCTCCTGCAGGAAGCCTGAAGCCCACAGTCCCTCCAAATGGCAGGTTCTGTTGCGCCCTCCTCCCCCCTGGCAGCGTGCAGGCTGTCACCTGAAGCCCTGCCTGGCTTTGTTCCCCAGGACAGACACTCGCTGGCAGACAGGCTGGTGCTCTGCCTGACATTCACAGCCCACTGTGTTCAAACCACATCCAGCATTTGGAAAAGCAATACAAAGCGGGACTTAGAGAAATCGGCACCTGCCCACTGGGGGTGACCGGCGTGTGAGAAGTTCTGTTCCCTCCAGAACATTCTCTCCCACCAGCTGTAAATGCCTAAAATATTAGAGTTAGGGTGTCATTCCTTTGGCTGAAGGCAGGGACATCAAGGGGGAGGCACATGGCATGTCCTCCTGCTCCCTCCTCTGCATTGCCGCAGCCTGTGTGAATGCTCCTTCACAACCCAGCAGCCGCGGCCCCACTGAGTCTCCCGTGGGTTTTCATCCCATTCAGTATACCTTCCCTTCCCGTACTTGTGGGTTACGTGAAAAGATGTGAAATAGTTAAGAGTCATGTGGAACAGAAAGTATGCTAAGGGAAAACAGACAATGTAGTTGGAAACAAAAGTAACCGATTGCCGAAAAATGCTGAAGCTGGTGGATATGTGTGGGTCCTTACACTTGTCTCTCTACTTTTGTGTGGTTGAAAATATAATAAAATTTTGGGCGCCTGCGTGGCTCAGTGGGTTAAGCCTCTGCCTTGCCTGCCCATGCTCAGGTCATAACCCCAGGGTCCTGGGATCGAGCCCTGTGTTGGGCTCTCTGCTCAGCAGGGAGCCTGCTTCCCTCTCTCTCTCTCTGCCTGCTCTCTGCCTTTCAAATAAATAAATAAAATCTTAGAAAAGAAATTTTTAATGAAAATATATGTGTGTACACACACACCCCTTCTCACTGTCCCTCCCTACACGGTATCACTTCAGTTATCAACAATTCAAATTATAGGGGCACCTGGGTGGCTCAGTGGGTTAAAGCCTCTGCCTTCGGCTCAGGTCATGATCCCAGGTTCCTGGGATCGAGCCTCACATCGGGCTCTGCTCAGCAGGGAGCCTGCTTCCTCCTCTCTCTGTGCCTGCTTCTCTGCCTACTTGTGATCTCTGTCAAATAAATAAATAAAATTAAAAAAAAAAAACAATTTAAATTATAATATGAATGATTTTCGGTTCTTGTATATATAGTTTTTGAGAGCAGATTTTGATAGTAAAAGAATAGGAAGGCAGCTGAATTCTCAGTGGGTAGAAGGCTGAGAGCTGTGGGGGTAGACGGGGAAGAGGGGCAAACATACTTGGGAGGCTGGGGTCCCCAAACGCAGGGAAGGGTGCCCACTTTGCAGACTGCAGGAGCTCCTCCTGTCTAGCAACAATCACGTGGGGATGGCGGTTTGGTGGAGGTTCTGATTGGCCACTTGCTCTCTGCATCGGGGACTTCTGATGCAGTCTCATCTTTGCTGTCACCCACCTCTGCTCTTCCCACAAACCTACTTGAGAGTTAGAGGCCCAGGTTTGGCTTTGAGATATGAACTTGAGAAGTTTGTGGGCTGGCCCACCTGCTGAATTTCAGTGGCCCCAGTCTTTAGGTCAATGACTCAGTTCTATTCTCTGATCCCAAGGATCTGCTCTCAGCCTCCTATAGATTTAGGAGACTTCAATTCTTGTTCGTAATTTACTGAACCATCAAGCTTCCCAAATGAGGCCATCCTTCAAAATACTGTAAAAAGGGAGAAGTTGGTCTTCCCAACCCCTAGCCCAATAGTTCCTTTTCCTATCAAGTCCCCCTCTAAACTCAGGCTGTTCCCTGGCTCAAAAACTATCAATAAAAAAGCAATTCTGGTGTAAAAACATCAATTCTTAAGGCACTCAACAAAGAGAATACAGTTAAATAAACTAGCATTACCCCAACAGTGGAATATCTAGGCAACTGTTGAAAAGGATGAACTAGATCCACAGAGGCTGATATGAAAGATCTCTAGAAGATATACCAGGTCGAGCGTGCTGAAAGTCTGGTCCAATGGTCCTGAAGGGACAAATTCGTTTCCTGCGTAGACAGGAAGAATCTTACCTGGTAGTCACTAGAAGTGACCGCTGACAAAGCCTGCCTCTCAGCAGAAAGCCAGACCTAAATGGTTGAGCATGGGGGATGGTGGAGCTCGGAAATGGTCTTGTGCCTTGTTCCAGGAAAAAGTAAAGCTATTCTCCTCTGCTCGGAGACCTGACAGCAACTGAAAGGAACAAAGTCAGGCACGATTTTTGCATATTTATGTCTGCCTTTTGGGGATGGAAAGAAGTTAACTTAAGCTCCAAACTTCTAAGTTTCTAAGCAAAGCATCTAGCATTCTTTGTTTATTTTCTTCTTTCACACCTGAGCATTTCAAAGATCTTTGAAATTGCTGAGAGACCCCCTTCACGCCAGGGACAAAAGAAGGAAAGGAGGTCTGGTGCATCCCGGGTCTAAATTCCAAAGAGGAAGATCTGTGCCCTCAGGTGGGGCAAATGACTAAGTATGATTGTACTGAATGGGAGGTGAACCTCCAAGGGTCAAGTTCCTTCCCTTTGCACTCCCGTCTAGATACCCTTTTTGTAGCTTTTCTCTACCACAAGTTTGAGGTTGCCTTCGCAGGATGTGGCAGAAATTACCACATCTCCCCTCGTACCACACATACTCTCTGATCTTCAGCTGGGCAAATGGCCATGTAGGACAAAGACTACACTCCCCAAACTCCCTTGCCAACTGTGGCCACTCGCCTAAATCCTGGCAAAAAAAAAGTAAGAGGATATGGTCAGTACAATGGCAAGTGGGATTTCTGGGCAGAGCTCTTAAAGAGAAAAATTCTGGTTCCTCCTTCCTTTTTTCTGCTGCCTGGAATGGGAACATAATAATGTCTGGAATGAGAACAACAATTTTGGACTTTCCACTAGGTGCAAATTTCATGTTGAAGATGGGAAAACAGACAAGGATCCTGGGTTCCTAATGATTATAGATCTACTATACCAGTTCAGGACAGCCTATATGCATTGGAGAAATAAACTTCAATTACTTTTAAGCCACTGTTATACTGGATTTTCTATCACCCATAGTCAAGCTTAAATGTGGCTAATACAGATAGAAAATATTCTGAGACCTACTGCCTTAAAAGAATTCAAAACCTTTATCAGAGATGTGTGTGTATAAGTCTTGTCAGAGTCCTGAAATAGCTCTGCAGTCATTTCATGCCACGTGGAACTGAGAATAAGATTACCAAAGAGGTTCCAGAAATGGATCATGTGCCTCTTCCTCTATTTCCCTGGAAAAACCTCATTCCTATAGCTGTCCTAGAGACTCCATTCCCTCCATTCCTTTTTTCTCCAGCCCACCCTGGGATCACCGGCCAGGCTGCAGAATCTGTGGGCAGTAGGTAAGAAGAAGGCTTTCTCAGAGTCTCTGCTTTATTTTAGAGCAACTTCAGTTAATTCCTTCAACAATGCAAGTGGCTAGGTCAGGATGTCCAATGACAGTGACCAGTGATCAGTGCTCCTCTGAGTCTAAGAACTCTAATTGTGATACTGGACTCCTTATACTTCTTTCCTCCCGTTACCCAGATTTAACCCAGCTTAAGTCAAATTTAAGCAAAATTTAATTAGAACTGATTCTTCCTTTCCAATTCACTATCTTATATAGAACCACTGCCGAGACACAGATTTTCATGAAAAGTCCCAACAGGAAAGACCATCATTCTCAAGGTTGAACCCGTGGGTACAATAAAAAATGTGAAAGCCAACATTCCTCCCAGTCAGGAGGGACTCGTTTTGCTGGGAGAGCAACTGGAAGATGGATGCACCAATGTCTGATTGCAACATTAAAAAAGAGACCACTTTCTGGGACGCCTGGGTGGCTCAGTTGGTTGGACGACTGCCTTCGGCTCAGGTCATGATCCCGGAGACCCGGGATCGAGTCCCGCATCAGGCTCCCAGCTCCACGGGGAGTCTGCTTCTCCCTCTGACCTTCTCTTCGCTCATGCTCTCTCACTGCCTCTCTCTCAAATAAATAAATAAAATCTTAAAAAAAAAAAAAAAAGAGACCACTTTTGCTGTTGAGACTTCATGGTGCTATTAAGAAAATAAGTCATCCCACATACTCCCAAGAAGGATAAGCATTAAGAAAAAGATGGTTGCTCTGAAATACTGCAAGGTTGATGAGATTGGCAAAGTTAGTCGCCCTCCAGAATCATCTTTCTGGTGGCTTCTTCGTGGCGAGACCCCTTGACACACATGACGAGCAAGAGTTGTCTACACCTTGCTTCAACCAACCAGAAGACAAGCAAACATGTGTGTGTAAATATAAGACCAGAACGACTTTGAATACTGAACTGAATTTCAATGTTTTAAATACAAAGATCTGATTTTTAAAAAGACAAAACTATAGCCATGGAGAACAGATCAGTGGTCTTCAGGGGTTACGAGTGGGAAGAGCATGTGATTGCTAAGGGGCAGCAGGAGGGAGCTGGCTAGGGTGACAACAGTTTTGTATCTTGATTTGTGTTGGTGGTGGTTCTACAAATTTATATGTGTATTAAACCTCATAGAACTACACACATCAAAAAAAAATCAAATTCACTGAATGATAGCCTTTTAATTAAATTAAAATTTAAGGGGCGCCTGGGTGGCTCAGTGGGTTAAAGCCTCTGCCTTCGGCTCAGGTCATGATCCCAGGGTCCTGGGATCGAGCCCCGCGTCGGGCTCTCTGCTCGGCAGGGAGCCTGCTTCCTGCTCTCTCTCTGCCTGCCTCTCTGCCTACTTGTGATCTCTCTCTGTCAAATAAATAAATAAAATCTTTAAAAAAAAATAAAAAATAAATTAAAATTTTAAAAGTATTTTCTAAGTAGTTAAAAAAAAATAAACAGACCCTCAGGCTAGTTCATTAAGAAACTAACAGCGCATGTGTCTAGGCTGCCAGCATCCAGCATCCAGCATCTAGGTCCCAGTCTCGCGCTGTACTTCACACCCAGAGGTCACATGTCACGTGGAAGTGGCTGCAGGGATGAGCTCTGAGACCACAAGGAACAAGCCACTGGTGGAAAGACAGTAGGACAATAACTATGCACAAAAGCTATTACATCTTCTTACGGAGAGGCATTTTCAGGGCATGGTGATTCACAGGAAACCTCCAAAGTGTGCAAAATAAAGCAGCTTGCAAAAGAGAAAAAGAAAATGCTTAGCTGGCTCTACCTGACTAGTTAACCAGAAAAATTATAACCACCAAAAAAAACAACAAAAAAACCCCAGAAAAAACAATCATAAAAACCCTATGCATGATGTAATCGTCACAGTCTATTCTCAGTGGTGCCTGCACAAGCACACAACTTCCTGCCTGGAGGCTTCCAATGGCTCAGGGAAACTTGGAACCAACCACGGAGCTGGTAAGGAGGCTGGCACATGGGGAGGCGAGTTCCGGAATGAGGTTGAGTTTCCCACCAGCAGAGTATAATGAGAACACAGAGTCAAGAGTAGGTTAATTTATGGACAAGTACAGAATCTGAGATTTCTTACCTCTCTGAGCTTGGAGCTAAGATCGGTGCCTGCCATGCAAATGAAACCCACACACTGGTCACTGTCAATGACTAAGTAGTATTCCTTCCTCCCTTCCCCACTCCCTTTCTCTACCAGTGAGGGGGACGCTGTCTGTGCCCGACATGGTTTCCTTCAGCCCACCTGGGAGAGCAGGGACAGAGGGTTCCCATGAATGGTCCAGGGAACAAACTCAAGCACGTTCCTTGAGGCTCCACTTGTTTGCCTCAGGGCCTTTTTCCTCTAAATCCCAGCCCCTTAAGAGCAGCCTGAAGAGATTATGCTGAGTGAAATAAGTCAAGCAGAGAGAGTCAATTATCATATGGTTTCACTTATTTGCAGAGCATAACAAATAACACAGAGGACATGGGGAGATGGAGAGGAGAAGGGAG
>PISX010017323.1:0-21384 GCA_004024625.1 Mellivora capensis | reverse complement strand
CTTCCTCACCCCTTTTCCTTGGATCACCGACGAATAAACTAACTCCTCCCCAATCTCTGTTTCAGGCTCATCTTTTAGGAATACCCAAATTGCCTAGATTATCTCTCTCTGTTCCATCTCACTCTTTCTGTGACGTCCTTCTAAAGCCAGCTCAACATAACTGCACTTTTCCATCAAATACCAATGGCTGGGAAAACCCAAATCTCTTAATGTCAGCAAATGGACTATGAAGTCTGGCTGTTGCTAAGGACGACACTACAGCCACCTCCCCTGCCCCTCTGTTGCCTTTAACCATTTTGGGAAGCTGCCTGTGCCTCGCGCCCCCAGCCCCCAGGTTGTAAGCAACAGACCCTGGTCAGTTTGGTCTTCTGCCTCCATTTGTGTAATGAGCCCCAGGAGGCTGGTGTTCTGAGCATTTAGGTGCCCACCAGAGGGCTTGCAATTTCTTCAACTCATTAGGGAGGTGAAAGGGCCATTCGGGGAAGACTTTGTTCCCGCCTCTGACACCAGCGTCACACCAGGTGGCATATCCTTCTCCCCCCTCCCACATCTGTCTGTTCAAGCCCGCTGTCTTCCAGACACAACTGCTCAGGTTAAGATGCGTCAAGATGGAAAGTTGCCACTTGATTAAGATAAAAATACAATAATCAAAATACGTAACACATTCCTCTTTTGAACAGATGGCCGGGGAGCTTGCCTCATAACACTGAACATCAAAAATGAATCAGAGGCTCATCTTGCTGCATAATCAAGAATTTGCTCACGGTTTGTACTACAGCCAGGCGGGAGTTGGAGATGCCATCGACAGCAGTGGAGAAACAAAAAGAAACCATAGATTCCATCATGAACCTCTCCTGAGCCTTGTCCTCCCCACGTCAGGTAACGCGGTTCTCCATCAGACACCGTGTCACTGTGTGCATGGCAGCGGGGTGGGGATAAGAGGGTATAAAATAAATGGAAAATGTGTCAGTTTACCCTTTCAGAAAGGCCTACAGCTACCTTTTATCAGACTGCAACTGCTGACATTTTTTCCTAAAGAAAAAGCATTCCAGCCACCTCATGTTTTTTATCTCATGGAGACATCCCAGTCCAGACACTTGTCACTTTACTCCAGTTACAACATTGTAGCAGATTGCGTAGTGATTTATTTGTTTACTCAACTCCCTTGGGCTCTTTGAAGGCAAGGATAATTTCAAGGATAATGTGACTTAATATCACAGAGCCCAGCAAAGACTTCAAATAAACGTTTGATGAATGAATGAACAAAAATAATCGGAATTATTGGAAGAGCCTCTCAGTTGATCTAGCTTCTTCCATTCTCTTTTCTCCCTTCCACATGGCCACCAGTTTCAATCTCTCTAAAACTTTCAATGAGACAGACCTATAGATGCTATGAAATTATCTCCACGGTGAAGTGAAAAAAGACAGACTCAAAACAATGCATGTGTAATACATGCATAACTGATTTAAAAGGAGAGGAGGAATATGTACATATATGGTTTATATATTCCTAAATATTCCCACCAGAGACAAGAATATTAAAAAACAGTTGACTCTAGGGAGGAACAGCTAGAAGCTGGGGAAAAAATGGGGGGAAAATAGGTTTCATATGCAAACACTGATTCATGGAATACTATATCAAAAACTAATGATGTAGTATGATAACTAACATAACATAATAAAAATAAATAAGTAAAAATAAATGAATAAAAACATCGGGTTTAAAAAAAACTTCTTTTTTCTTACATATTCCTCTGGACTCTGAATTTTTACCCTTGTGCATGTATTTCTACTTTTGTCAGTTTAAGAAGTCAGCAAATAATCATTTTAAGCATCACTGCTTAAATTACTCTCCTACTCAAAAACACTGACTACCTATTTCCTACAAGTCAGGTAATCTCATACCCCAGCCTGACTTTCTAACCTGTCCCTGATCAAAGCCCTCTGCAGAACCTCTCACTAGTGACCTAGTCTCTACACGATGGGATTGTTTCTGTTAGTCGTCAGAGCTGTTCACAAATATGCTAGTTCTCCTTCCAGGCACATGGTAAGACTGTATTTCCCTGCCCCCCCTAAATTAGGGGTTGTCATGTGTCATGCCCCTAATGGGCAGGGAGGAAAGATAGAAGTATTAGGAACTCATGGTAGTCATGTTCTAAAATGGCTCCCAACGACCCTCACTTCCTGGCATTTACCAACTTGTATTGTCTCTTCCCCTTGAGTGTGGGCTGGACCCAATGACTTGCTTCTGACGAACAGAATATAGCTAAAATAATGGGATGTCACCTCCAAGATTAGGTAATAAAAGGTTGTGGCTTGGGTGATGAGTATTAAGGAGGGCATGTGATGTAATGAGCACTGGGTGTTATATGCAACTGATGAGTCACTGAATTCTCTCTCTGAAACTAATAATATACTATATGTTAATTAATCAAATAAATAAAATAAATACAATACAATACAATACAATGGACTATGGCTTCTGTCTTGCTGGCAGGCTCCCTCTCCCTGGCTCGTTTCATGTGCTTGCCCTGATAGAGCAGGACATCTAGCAAGAAAGTAAAGATGGCCTCTGGCTCTCAGTCTAATGGTCCTCAAGGAAACCAAATCCTGTGAACAACCATATGAGTGAGCCTGAAAGTAGATCCTGGCCCTGATAAAACTTGAGATGACCACGCCCCAGCCGACACCTTGGCTGCAGTGTTAGGAGAAACTGAGCCAAAGAACCAGCTAAAACCTACAGAAACAGTGACATAATAAATGCATGTTGTTTCACATTGCTAAGCTTTAGGATAATTTGTCATTCAGCAATGGATAACCAACATAGAGCCACGGACCACTCCTTTCCCCTGCTGGGGTGATCCTGAAAGCACAGGTTGAGATGGACCTTAATCCCTAAGTGGCTATGATGAGCAGAGCCTCCAACCAACCCCTGCTGAAGAAGGAGGGTGAACAACATATAAACCATTGTCTATTTGGGTTGTTTGTTACTGCAGCGAAACTTAGTCCATCCTGACAAATGCATGACATATGTGACAGCACTGTGGAATTTGAAAGTATAATCCAAATGTAAAGTATTACCATTACTACCTGAACGTTCATTGTTCCTACATCCTGACCTGTGACCCCCACCTCTCTTCTCCAGCTACTCACATCTACTATTCTTCATTCCAACCTCTGCCACACACTACTAACAACCCCAGCCCTACAGCAATCCGTCCCCGTTCTCTGAGCACTAATCACTCCCATATTCTCATTCACATAACTTACTACAACTTTAACTCATTACGTGTGTATCTATTTGTTCATATCGTCTATCATCCTCATTAGAATACAAACTCCATGAGAAGAGGGATCCTTTTGGTTTCATTCATCATTGTGCTCCCAGCTCCTGGCACACTACCTACAACAAACATTTAATATTCAAATGAAGGAATAAAGGAAGGAAGGAATGGTAAACACTCTTATCATCCTCTGAAGACTCATTTTGACACAGTCATAGAATGTTTTTAGTTACTTCCCTATCTGACACGTTTCTGGATTGTGTTTCCCAAGGAGAGTATGAGTCCCTTGAGCATGAATTGTACCCTTCACATGGCCAGCACCCCTTGCAGCCATAACACAATACACCTTCCAATGCTTAGTACAATGCCTTGTTCATGGTTGGAACACAGCTGCTAAATTAATAATATAACAAGTGCTCAACAAATTTTTGATGAATAAACTAATATAAAACAAGTATATACCAATACAACGGTATGAATAAAATAAAATTCTTAAGGAAATAATAGAGCAAATGAATGAGGAGTAAAAGTTTAGAGCAGACAAAAAAGGGCTTTCTGCAGAAGAGCTTGGGCATGAATTTGCAAGGAGGCAGAGAAATGACCTTGCATTTTATTGGATACTATGCCAGGCACCAGGCTAAATGCTGTGCATGCGTTATTTTGTTTCATTCAAATCAGCCCTACATGGCAGGTGCTGTTATCCCCACTTTACAAATGAGTAAACAGGCTCAGAGAGGTTAAGTGACTTGCTGAAGTTCACACAGCTAACACATGACAAGACCAACAACAAACCCAGATCTGACCCTCTCAAAAACCCACCTCTTTCCACCATGCCAGAACATAAACTTGGATTTAAGCTCGGCTGCACCATTTATTGACTATATGGCTTAGGCAATTTGCTTACCCTCTCTTGCCTCAGTTTCCAAGTTGAGATTAATCATAGCACCTACCTCACAGGGTTGTGGTATCAAATAGGATAACATATGTAAAGCAGTTAGAACAAGTCCTGGGCCATGGTGGGTACGCAATAGCCATTGTTCTAATTTTTTTAGTGGATTTCAGGGGGAAAAAAAAAGATATTTTTCCCCCTCCAAAAAAAAAATTCTAGTAGTACTTCTTTCACTGATACCTACTTTTATCTGGTATTCCTACAGCCTGAGCTTTAGGACTGCAAGAAGGGAGTTTCAGTGAAATGAAAAGCCATGTGGGAAACCCAAGGGCATCTCACGTGTACCCCCATACTCCATTCTTGACCACTCCACACAATGCCCTTCTCAGCCTAGAGTCTGAAGCACTAACTCAAGAAGAGGCTAATTTGAGAGATCCTTAAACAGGACTGGCTACACAATTTATAGGGCTCAGTGCAAAATGAAAATGTGGGGCCCCTTTTACAAAAAATTAAGATTTTCAAGACCACGCTGGCATTACATTAAACTAAGCACAGGGATCTTCTGAGCACAGGGTGTGACTTCACACATCACATACCCATGACACTGTCCCAGTTCTCCGACCTCTCTAGAGGGGGCCAAAAACAGTTGGGAGAGTCGGACAGAAATGAGCCAAGCCCACGCTGGCTTCCCCAACCAGGCAAACTGTGATGTCCAAAACTCCCTCCTGCAAATTAACTCAGTATTTTGATTAAAAATCATGATAAACTTGTGAGTGCAACAAAAGAAGAATTTGATGTTTTAATACAACTCATTAGAGCACCTTTAATAGCTCCAGAAACAGAAAGAGGATATAAAATAGAAAGATTAGTTTAAAATCAACTCTGCACTGGTAAGGGCGGCCGTGATTCGAGGAACATTAATTGCTGGGTCGTCTCATTACTGATTAAATAAGAAATCTCAAATACCATTAGACAATTGTGATTAAATCTATGTCATTCTAATTGAATGTGTGGTTTATTGCCTTCCACTGAATCGGCAGGTCACCTTCCTGTTTTGAATATTTGGAAAGGGCACATCTATGCGGTGACAGCACATGCAGCCATTATTTCTCAGGCAGCCCTGAAACCCTCAGAGTTGTATCCTAAAATATGGCTGTGTTTGCAGGTGGGGAAGGAGCGTGCCATACAATAGGGAACCCGAGACGAGGAAAATAAATCCCACTTAATGTCACGGCTAGGCACTGTTACCTCGCACCTCATTACCGGGCTCTGGCTTGTCTGATGCTGTCATCCTTCGCCGTCCCTCCAGTTTGGGAGTCATTTGAGGACGGGGGGGACTGGGGTATCTTCTTGGCTCAGAGAGGAAGCTCTGAGTCCTTGAAACTGGATCTGGCGGGGATCAGGGGAAATGAGAAACCTAGTCAAGCCCAGTCTCTCCTGCACTTCTGCTAACAAGCCTGGTCAGAAGAGTCTTCTATGGCCTGTTCTTTTTTATTTCCCAACGACAGGATACAAAATTAATTCTGTCACTGCTTTGACTGGTTTTTGCTCCCACCTATCCCATGGGACATGGGCTATAATCTCCCCACCCTGCTCTTACTTTGCCTGGATTAAGAGCCAAGGTGAAGTGGGAACGCATCTGGCTGTGTGCCTGTGAGCAATATGGCCCCACACGGCACATCAATCAGTGAGGGGACAGCACCGGCCCCAGGCCACCCTGGGGGGCTTATGCAGTAGGTTAGGTTATTCTTAGTAGCCATTTACTGCACACAGACCCACACATACACGGACCCACACAGATGCCCCCCACACACAGAGACACCCCCCTCCCTGTGCTCCCCCACCACCCACACACACACACGTATACACAGATCTTTCTAAACTCCAGAGCTGGTCACATCACTACTCTGCTTCAGGTGCCAGCTGGTTTTTTCCCTACTTGCGGGGCCTTCAAGGCCCCTCACCACCTAGCCCAACCTCTATCCCCCCGGCGCCCATCTCCCACTGCCATCCCAAGCCATGGTGCACACTCTCAATAGACTCGACACGACCACCCCTCTGTGTCTTCGCTCACGGCACCTGCTCTGCCTGGAGTGCTCTGTAACCGTTATCAGGATATTTGATGGTCATGCTACTCCGGAGTCCCTCGAGAGGAGAATTTCGCCCCCCTCTGACAGATAAGCCAACATTCCTAAATTTTAGGGCTGCCCTACCACCAGGGGGCAGTCAAAACAGTTTTAGGGCGACAGGAGGGTTTGGCTCAGTGGCAGCCTGTTGCTGAGGTTTGAGATTTGGCCGCTGGTCAGGGGTCGCATGGTGCCAGGGGGAAATTCGGGCACCAAGCTGCCGCCATGGGAGCCGCAGTGTGATGTGACAAGACTGTTACCACCTGCAACACTGCTCGTCCTCCGAAGGACCAGACTGGTCTTCCCAGGAAGCTGGGCCAGTGCCCCACGGATGGTGGGAGGCAGGCTGTGAGAGCAGCGTCCGGTCCCTGCAGACCGGAAACCACAGACTGAGACCCAAATCAGTTCCGGGGTCCTGGAGGGCCATCAGCGGGGGAGCGTTGTCTCAAATGATGACTGGCTTTTAGATGTCTGGTCAACCCTGGCTGCAAGGTACTCAGAAGTAGAAGTGACATGATTAGACACTTGTACTCGGTGCCATCGAGCAGCTCGCACCAGATCTGCCTGTCCCCCTGACCCACACAACGTGCTCCCTGTCCCTCCACAAAGTCTTCTCCCATGGCTCCTGCCAAAGCCTCATGTCCCTTCTCTTCAGGAAGGGCACTGGCCAAGCTGTGTGCTGGCATAGCCCCGGCTAGACTAGGCCATCTTCGTACCCCCAGTACCTAGCACAACGCCTGGCACCCAGTACTTGCTTACTGAATGTGGACGGCAGAAGAGGAGGGAGGGAAGGAACCCCAGGCTTCCCAGATCACTAAACTACCTCCTCCACGTCACGAAACCAAGTCCTATCCCAGCCCTCCACTCCTGCCACCGCCACTGGCCCGGCCACGTGGCTATCACTCAGAGGTGCCGCTACCACACTTGACTCACAGCGAGGCAATGAAATGTAGTGGTCACCACCCTACCTCTGAAGCCAGTGCCTCTGAATTCAAACCCTGGCTCTGCTACTCAGTAACCGTGTGACCTTAGGTAAAGTAGGTAACCTCTCTGTGCTTCGTCTACCCTAAGAGGGATATAACCGCACTTACTCTACAGGGCTGTTATGAGGGTTCAATGAGTGGAGCATGTAAGGTATTGAGAAGGATACATGGCAGGTGGTAAATTGTATCCTACTTAAAAAACTTCTCTCCCCAATAAACCAGGAGCTCCCTGAGGGTAAGAACTATGCTTAATTTATTGTTCTATGCCCAGTACTTAGCACAACTCCTGGCCTGGCACAGCAGAGACATCAATAAATGACTGAGGGACGGATGCATGAATGATACAGATTGTAAGTCAGAGTGCAGTGTTCTGGAAGCTTGTGAAGAGAGGGCCCCGAGGGCTCGGGGTGGTGGCAGCTTTAACACTGCTTGGAAAGGGGCAACAGAGTGAGCAGTGGGCTGGGAGAGGTGGGGTGCCCGGGCCTCGCTGGAGGCACTATAGGCCGGAAGGTCTCAGGATGAAGATGGTAGGCCACTAGGAAGGGGTGGAGACAGAAAGAGCTGCCTTCCCCTTCCCTCCTGCTCTGCAGTCATGTCCCTCTCCTCTCCTTCCCCTTGCTCCAGAGACTTGCCTCCTCCTCCCCTCCCATCCTCAGGAAGAGCAAGGCGGAGCGAGGCTAACGGGGAAAGCAGGCTGGGTCACCGCTACTGCATGGGTCCATCACGGACCGAAAAGGCACACACTAAGCCATTTCTGCGGCTGCGTTCCGCCGCCCCTCCCGACGACCCGCCGGCATTGCCGTGGGCAGAAAAGGCATCGGCCCTTCTGTGCAGCCTGAAATAAATGATGAGGGAAGTACAATCACCCGATTGACAACCTGCCTGCGAGGTGCTCATACAGGAAGGCTTTCTTTTCTATTTCATCAATCCCTCTTTGGTACAAAACAAAAATCAATAACTCACCTCAAATTTACAACTTTCCCAATTTAGAAGTTCAACTATTAAGCCTCCTTTAAATGCGCCATCCTAACTCAGGCCTCGGGTCTGGAGCACAGAATCCTTCCACAGGGTCTGTCAGCTCTGCGGAGAGAGGCTGAGTCGGAAGCCAGAGCCACCGCCACCGGAGAAGAGTCTGTCTGCATGACAATTTGTAGTCCGAGGCCCCAGCCCATTCTGGTTCTGGATCTCATTTCATTTCTGCTGTGCACCTGGTAGGCTGGTAGGTATGACAAATTGTCTTATCTTTGTCTAACCTTTGTTGGACCCATGCTGGCTTCGGGGTGTAACTTTAATATATGGCTTCAGTTTAATAGCAAAGAGGTTCTCTTAAAATGTCAGATTGTAAAATGCTGAGTCATTCACCAAGGAAAAGTCTGGTCCTGAGTAGAAATTGGAATCACTGGGGCACACAGAATAATACCACATATCTTCAGTCTAAATAGAGGGAGACAGAGCTTAAGTTCAGATCAAATTTAGAAGGCAGCGCTGAGCTCCAAAGGACTGTTTGCTCTGAAACACAAGAATGAATCAGACAGGAGGACAGAAGCTCCGTTGAAATACCATGACTCCTAAAAGCAAACAGGGTGGTGCAGATGTGACATTCAGCATTTTATGTACCTAACATATGCTAAATGAGACAAAACCACGGAGACGAGTGAGCAAACAGAGACGTGTAAGAAGTGATCCAGTCCTCCCCGCGTGCCTCGAAGGATCTTTTATTTCTGCTTTGTAATTCTACTGTCTTGACATTTGTAAGTGAATTAAATTCCCCAGCAATAACTGTTTCAGGTGGGATCATGACTGAGTCCCAAATCAGTGGCCCAAGACACAATGAGAAACAGGATGATTTGAGGAATCTCTCCCACAAAATACTTGTTCATTACAAAGGCAAAAATTCATTCAAAGGTAACTTCACAGCGGAGAAACCTGGCGGTCGCCACCCAGCATAAGAGATCGCAGCTGACACAACTGGTAGGAGCAAAGAGAGGTCGTGCCCCTCCTGGGCTGAGGAGGACACATCACATCCATGGTATTTCTGCCAGAAATGCATAGCTTGGATTCACATCACAAGGAAACATCATATAAGCCCCAATTAAGAACATTCTAGAAGATAACTAGCAAGCTCTTCTCAACAGGGAAAAGGTCCTGAGAGACAAATTAAAACTGAAGAGCTGTCCCAGATGAAAGGAGATTAAGGAGACTGGACAGTAAATGCAACGTGTGGCCCTGGATTGGACCTTGGGCCCAACAAAGGGTATGAGTGGGAAAACTGGCAAAATTTGAATTAAGTCTGTAGATTACAGTATTGTATCAATGTTAATTTCCTACTTTTGATCATTGTATTCCAAGTCATATATATTAATATTTGGGGAAATCTGGGTAAGCGGGTGTATGGGAATTTTGTACTGCTATTGCAACTTTCTTCTTAAGTCTGAAATTAGTTAAAAATGAAATTATAAGCAGTGATAAAGATGGACAAATGGAACCTTGTTCTGCAAAGCCCCCTTCCCCGGTCTCAAAGAAAAAGAGCAAAAAGAATGTTGGTACCTGTTGAAAACTTGATAGCACTACACAAAATCCACAAAACCGGCTGTATAAACAATGCAGCATATGTCATGGGTTTCTTTTTTCCTGTAACTGTGTAAAATCTGCAAATTTCCCATCAGGATGGACGTGAGTCTGAAGCTAGAACAGCCCATGTGAAGTGAGGTGGAGTGGCTCTGTGTGTTCCCACAGAGCAAAATAAAGCTGGCCAACACCACTGCATGGAAACCAGGGACTTTGGCAGACTTTCTCTTGGCTTCATCTCCTCCACCAGAAAAAGGACCCATCTTAGTGTCCGTGCTGATACGGAAGGGTACAAACTGAGCGTCACTGTTCTCCTGCAGAGCAGGGCATGGCGGTACCACTACACTGGGAACATCCTGACTGGAAGCAACCGTGGCCTAAGCAGCTAGTCCCATGCTGGAACAGCTGCATTTAAAGTCTCGGGCCTCGGGGGGCCTGCGTGGCTCGGTCAGTTCAACATCTGACTCTTGATTTCAGCTCAGATCATGATCATAGGGTCGTGGGATGGAGCCCCACGTCAGGCACCCTGCTCAGCAGGGAGTCTGCTGGAGATTCTCTCTCCCTCTGCCCCTTCCACGACCCCCTCCCCCACGCAAATCAATCAATCAATCAATCTTTAAAATAGATAAATAAAATCTCTGGCCTCAGTCTACACACCTCCTATAGGGTTTCCTCACCCTGCTAAGCAAGTCCTGGGATGGCGAAGGTCTTCTGCAAGGGAGGGGACAAGCCCCACACTCATGTCAACACCACAGTCATGTCATTTGGCACTTCAAGCTAGCTCCTTGCAGCACCCAGTCCAACCCCACTTTCTCATCAGCATGCTCCCCATTGCCAGGCTGCTGTATTAAAGGCAAGATTTACATTTTACCTCAATGACCTGGAGCCACATGGGGCAAAGGCAGAAAGAGTTGTGGCAGGTGGCTGCCTGGGCCTGGCAGGAGACAAGGAGACTGGTGGGCTTGGGTCTTACCAAGCTCTTTTTCATGGAGACTGGGGAGGCACCTCCCATTCCACCCCCCACCCATGAAGAGATCTCACTCATTCCCCAACCACTACATTCACACCTGCCCTGGCCGGCTCATTCTCAATCCCCTAGAGCACAAAAAAAATTGCTTTTCACTCTTGAGGGGGGCATAGAAGCCTACACTTCTCTAGACCCTGCACTGCCTGCTTCTCAAGGCAGAGGGTAGGCAAGCAGCACTTGGTAGTGTCTGCCCATCAAAGTCAACTTTGTGGCTTGGCCATTCTATCTCTTAACCCCTGCTCCCACCCCTGCCTGTTCTCTGAGGGCAAATGGAGAATCGGGGCACTGTGGGTGCTGTTCTCCCTCTCCCCCAAACAAATACATCAACAAGGGACTATGGAGCCCCTCCTATCTGTCAAATAAGCCACGACTGTCAAAAGCATCTACATGAGACTTCAATGTGAGACAAATCAGGATGCAAGTTCTGACCTCAGAACTGTCGGCTGTGCATCCTGGGCTGAGTCACTACCCTTTCTGATTTCAATTATCTCACCTGTACAATAGAGAACATGGTATGTACCTTATAGGGTTGCTCTGAGGCTCAAACAAGAGAATGTCTACAAAACACCTAGTGCAAGGTATGGCACATGCCAAACAATAAATGTTTAGTTCCAGGGTGCCTGGGTGGTTCAGTGGGTTAAAGCTTCTGCCTTCGGCTCAGGTCATGATCCCAGGGTCCTGGGATCGAGCCACGAATCAGGCTCTCTGCTCAGCAGGGACCTTGCTTCCCCCTCTCTCTCTGCCTGCCTCTCTGCCTACTTGTGATCTCTATCTGTCAAATAAATAAATAAAATCTTTAAAGAAAAATGTTTAGTTCCAACCTCTTTAATAATATAATCATTGTTAATCAGACTGACAGAGTTTCATACCAGCTTAGTTGGGGGGCAAAGGGGGCCGACAGGGGCAGCACGTCCATCAGCTGACTGAGCACTGCTGGGGAACCTGGGTCAGAGGCACTTGGAGCACTGCAGCACTGGGATGAGGGAGTTACGCTGCTCTGCTACCTGGCTATTCAAAGTGGGGTCTGGGACCAGCAGACCACTGGGAGCTTGTTAGAAATGCAGAACCTCAGGCTCTCCTAAACCTCCCGAATCAGATGTTGAACAATATTCACAAGTGTTTCTTATGCACATTAAAATTCTGAGAAGCATGGGGTCAGAAGATGGCTGGTCCTCAGCCACTAAATTGGGGAAAACATACAGCAGTGGTTCTCAACCTTGGCTGGACATAGATTCTAAAAATCCCAATGCCAGGGCCAATTCCACTTCCCTTACATCAGATTCTGTTAGGGCAGGATGCAGGTATCAGTGTTCTAAAACTCCCTGGAGAAGGAATGAGAATGTGCTTGTTTTGTTGTTGTTGTTGTATGCTTGTTTTTGTGTTTTGTTTTGTTTTGTTTTTTTAGAAAAAGAGAGAACACAAGCAGGGAGGGGCAAAGGGGGGAAGAGAGAAAATGTCAAGCAGTCTCCACACTCAGCATGGAGCCCAATTCAGGGCTTAATCTCATGACCCTGAAATCAGGACCTGAGCCAAAATCAAAAGTCAGACACTTAACCGACTGAGCTACACAGGCTCCCTGAGAATGTGCTTGTTAAGAAGAAGAAATCTGGGGCGCCTGGGTGGCTCAGTGGGTTAAGCCGCTGCCTCCGGCTCAGGTCATGATCCCAGGGTCCTGGGATCGAGTCCCGCATTGGGCTCTCTGCTCAGCAGGGAGCCTGCTTCCCGCTCTCTCTCTGCCTGCCTCTCTGTCTACTTGTGATCTCTCTCTGTCAAATAAATAAAAATAAAATCTTTTAAAAAAAAAAGAAGAAGAAGAAGAAATCTGGAGTCAGTTTCAAATTCTGACTCTGTATACTAACCATGTCACCTCAGGCTCATGTCACTGAGCTCCGGACCCCTCAACCGTATAGCAGTGACAATAACAACATCCAGCCTACAGGGTTGCTTGTAAGGATCCGTGACCCAGGAACCACGAACGCTCTTGCTAACTGTAAAGTGCTGTAATGTTGGTACCTCCACTTTTGCTTTTCATATCACAATCCCTCTGCAGCACAAAACCAAGGAAAGGAAGTAAGGCCTTGTTTCCTTTGGTTTTGTCATTTAATTTAACCATAATTCATCCTCACAAAGTCCCTGGAAGGCACAGAGAGAGAAAATCGCCCACTGGATTTGCCTTGCTTCATCTTTTCTGAGTCCCCTGCATACCCTGGCCCCCATGTTCTTTGCAACTCCCCTCGGTATATGCACCTGAAGGAAGAGAAAGCAGCTGGGCCTGACCCCGTGCCGTCTGACAAACCCACCAGCCCTTCTAGCTCCAAAGTCTTGTCCAGGATGTGCACAGACATGTCTCCTGTAGGCTGGGGTCCGGAGGGCTACTATAGTCTCCCGTCAGGGAGGGCCAACTGCAAGATAGGACAGGAGGGTCTTCGAGAAAGAATAGGGACATGGAGAACACCTGCGTTCACATGTGGGCCTTCAGGTGGGGGAGGGCCAGGTCCAGAACATTATGCTGGACTCCAGTGCTACCTCCCAACTTACCTGTGCCATCAGATGAATTGTTCAACTGCTCTAACAGCCCAGCTCTCCTCCTGAGGTCGTGCCACAGATCTCTATTAACCACCGGATTGTTGTTGGAGAGTTATGAATAGTCCACACAATGTTAATTAATAAAGCATGCCTTATGGTTAGAGATATTTGATCATATTTAAATCACTTGCTAAATGGTAAACAAAGTATTATTATCCCCATTTTAAAAACTTTAAAAGGTGATATTTGGGTCCATTGATAAGATTGCCCAAAGTCTTGAAGTTTATGTAAAAGGCAGTGTTCAGGGGCGCCTGGGTGGCTCAGTAGGTTAAAGCCTCTGCCTCTGGCTCAGGTCATGATCCCAGGGTCCTGGGATCGAGCCCCACATCAGGCTCTCCACTGAGCAGAGAGCCTGTTGCCCTTCCTCTCTCTCTGCCTGCCTCTCTACCTACTTGTGATCTCTGTCTGTCAAATAAATAAATAAAATCTTTTAAAAAAATAAAATAAATAAAAATAAAAGGCGGTGTTCAGAAATAAATCCCAGGACTTCTGACTCTTACTTAGCCCAGTGCTCTCCTACACTGCTAACAGTGGCTGGATTCCACTGAGTGCATCTCTGAGAAACAAATTTCCACTTCTACCTCCACAGAAAAAGCAATGGTGGCAGGTGTGGCCGTGTCCAGTTGTGACTGGTCCTGCCTTCTCACTAAAGAGATAATCTAGTTTCCAAATAAAGTCACTGCTAGAAAGAAAGTTTGCAAAATGTGGATTTCATATTAAAGAGTCTTTCTGATTGGTGGGGAGTGGGAACAATGCCAGGAAAATGTAATGGAAGACAGCTGGAGATGCAGGTGTGCAGCCTTATAAATGACTCAACTCTTCACAGGAACCCCAAGACCCACAGCTCAATGGGAAGACTAGTGCTCCATTCCACCCAAGTAACTGAGAGGAGGCCTGAGAGGAGGATCATGGCTGGGCATTCCAGCTCCCCTCAGGACAGGACCTAACGGGCTTTATTCCAAGCACCAAGAGTGGTAGGCACCTTTAGAGAATCTGCCCAGATATCAAAGAGCCTCTTTCTCTGGGAACTGCCTCCCACCCTTGGGTGGAGCCAGCAGTCGGGCCTGTAACTTCACATACATATGCACTTACCTTCACACACCTGACCGCTGTTGATTGGACCAATGTGGTCACCTGACCCAGGCCACACCCATGAAATTCTCTCTGTCCCTGGAGTCTGGAATTAGGGCAGGCTCCAGGGAGAGGCACCCATCCTTCTGAGCTGGGTTACGTGAATGGAGAAGAGGAAAACTCAAGAGCTATAAGGCATCCACTTCATTCCAAGCATGTGGAGAAGCAAAGACACAGGACATCCTGAACAGGACTTTATTTACAATTAATGTTTCTTTTGAAGGGAAGCAGAGGAAGAGAGTGAATGACGGCTCTAGGTTCCTAACAGTTTCAAGAGCTCCTAGTCCCAACTCTTAAAAGGCCCAAATGTGCTGAGATTCTGTAAGATCCTGCTGCAACCCAATATACTCTATTTTTCTTTTCTTTTCTTTCTTTCTGCCTTCTCCCCCACCATCTCACAATTGGCTGTAGCTGGTTTCTGTTCTTAACAACCAAAAGAACTTTGAATAAGACCCCAGGTCAGAGAAATAACCCACCCTTTGAGGACCATTGGACATGGCTACATGCTGCCAAAGAAGTCTACCCCTGCCTCCTCCAAAGGCCCATGGGACAGAATTTAGAAAAATATCTGAAGACAACTTTGGACCCATGAAGGGCTTTAAGGCAAAAGGAACATTATAAATAAGTGAACTGAGCTAATCTCTAGACTTAATTTTTAAAAATAAAATAAATAGAGTTTAAAATGGCATCTGGCTAGACACTCCTGATGAAGTGTCTCTAAACTTCTCCATAATTACTTACAACACAGAAAAAAACAAAATTCACAACATTGAAAATAAAGACTAATCAATGATCTGTTACCAGCATCTAGAAGGAAATTCTATTAACTAAATAAAGGTAATGAAGCTGAGCTGCATTGAGACATACAATCTATGTTTCACCTTGTAAACAGAGTAGCCTTGTCCATCTGAAAAATGATGGGAAGATTTCACCTTTCTCCTACTTTCCACCCTAGCTTGGAGACCCAGGACCAGAGCAAACAAAAATCTGGCTCTTTACTGTGGGTGCTACTTTGGGGATGGACCAGAGAACAACTGCCTCTTCCCCAACATACCCCCATCCTTTCACAGAATACAATTCCTCAGAAGGCATGGAGCAAGAAGTAGAAGACTGGTGATGGCACATCATTTTGGAAGGTACTTTTTCCACAAATGATGCTTTTAGGCAGGATGAAGGCAGTATGTGCTGGCTAGTAAGACTTCATACTCCACCAGTTCTGAATGGTATAGGCAGAAGTTGGAGGAGAGCCCACATCAATTGAGCAGGGCTATTCAAGATGAATCCTATCATCTCTGGGAACTACAGAGGAGCTATGCACCACAACTGGCCCTCCAACTACAGATCTAAAAAATAGGGTTGTAAGCAAAGCTAAGAACAACCCACACTTCTCTCTGTTAGCAAGCACTGAGTCTTCATAGAGCTCTACTTGCTTAAAGATAAGTAAAGTGAGGAGGGGAAAGGTGGAAGGGGTACCTTCATGGGGCCTACAGAAAAACAATGCCACCTTCGGGAATGAGAGCATCACCCAGAAGACTAAGAAAAAGAACACACCTCTGAAGATGATTTGCTATAGAAACCAGACAAAAATTTTAGGAAATTGGCATCTATAATATGAGAAACATAATGCAGCCCTGTGAAGTTGAAACCAAAAATCATATGGAAAACAAGCTGAAATAAAAAGGTAAGTTTCGAAGACTGCCACCAAAGATGACATTTTAGTTCTTACAAAAATGTAGTGGCAGGGGAGTTCTCCTTTGGTTGAGCTAAGCCTAGTAGTGATTCTTTTAAAATAAACAATGAGACAGAACTTTTAGAACACAAGAAACAGCCAACTGCTGTTAAAATTTTAAGAGTGGAGTTTTTAAAATAGTTCATCCAAAACAATATTAAGCAACATTCTGTTATTACCCACCCAAGTTTCAGGCCCTTGCTTGTGAGAGTTCTTCCCTTTTATCAAAAAGTCAAATCAGAATACCATATACCCAAGGGAAAGACTGTGTTCTGAAATGTCTTTTTGGCAGAAATGATGGGAATGTTAAAATCCGATAATAACTTCATTACCTCGTTTGAGATAGTTTCATTGTCGAAGTTACTCTTCTTTCTGCAGCAGCAGTAAATAATTAAGAAAGCACAATTCAGAGCAGTTCTTATAGAAATCTTTAAGAAAAGATACCTGATGGTTTCAGAATATGTGTTATCACAGTAACTTCAGCTGCTGTATAAACACATTCAATATTTGTATACTGGGTGAAATATAATAAAAGTGGTTCAGTCACTTACAAAACAGCCCAAGGCAAATGTTTCCAGTTTTCAAGAGCAGCTCTCCACCCCTGGGCACCCAGGCTAACAAAAGTTCTGCTGTCTTCATCATGTGGCCTCCAAGGTTGTCCTTCCAATTTCCTGGCACTCAGCTGGAATGGGGCGGGCGGGGGGGGGGAAGCATGGAAGAAAGCTTACTGAACATTCTTATGGGGAAGTCCTATAAATCATACACATCACTTGGGTTCACATTCTATTGTCTAGAACTCAGTTGCATGGTAAATATCAAGGGGCTTCAAGCCTATAAAGAAGAATTTGACCAATGGTCTCCCAAGAACAGATAGAAAGGAAGCTGCTTTTGACTTTAAAAAACTTCCAAGAAAATAGAAGTATTAAATAACAATTAAACACCATATATAAAGCAGTGAATGAGTGGAATTCACATGGCTGAAAGTCAAATAAGTATTATGGATGGCAAACCCGAGAAACACTTTCAAAATGCAGAGAAGGGAACAAAAAATTGAACTACCCTGTTTCACTGATTCTGAGACATCCATTTTTCCACACTTTGGAAATCAGGTTCAGTCTTACAATCAGTGGCATCTTACTTTCATTTGGACTAGGGAGCTGTCATGGTGAGGTTGGCAACTCCTGGCCATGGGCAAACTTGGTCTCAGCTGTTCACGGTGTAAGCACTTTAATTGAGTTATGTACATCCTTGTGATTACATGTGAGTTTAATTGCTATTTGAAATGTGTTTTAAAAGATTACACTATGATTTGGCATTGAAACAAGAAGTTATTGTGTATGCAGAAAGGCATGGGATTAGAGCAGCAGGAGGTAATTTGATATTACTGAAGCAAATATTGGAGCAATGACTACAATTGCTCTTTCTTTCTAAGAAAAACCAAGTACTCTGCAGGACATAAGAAAAAGAAATGTTCTCTTGAAGTGATGTGAACTCTGTGATGTTTTGTAAGAGAGATGCATGCAAAATGGACGACCTGCCACATGCCAGCAATGCAGTTGAAGGCAGGAGAAACTGCCAAATTCCCCAAAATAGATGAAATAGATGAAACATTTCAAAACAGAAAAGGGCCTTTTCTTGCAACAGAAAAGGTGCAATCAATTTACCAATTTCACAGGATGGTAATTACAGCACTATCTCATATTTTTTAATTGGCGGTATTTTTTTCTTCCTCAGTTGCACATAAAATATTAGTGCTTCTTGCAATCAGTACTATCTTAGATTCAAAAAAAATACAGATATTTAAAAAGAAAGTGATAGCTATGGAAGACCAGGAATAGAGATTTAGCCTAAGAATTATGTTGCCAAAGAAAAACCCAAAACAGTCAAAAAAGAACCAATCATTGAAGATATAATTAAAGAAAACTTTTCAAACAAGAGTGGGAACAGGGGAACCTGGGAAGAATGAAATGGGTTCATGAGGTTCCAGGTAAAAGTAACCAAGAGAGACTCATACCCAGAAATATCCTGACAAGCTTTTAAATTACAAACAAACAATGTTTTCCCATATACATTCAGACTCCCCTCCCCCCAAAAAGGAGATATCTATAAAAGAATAAAAATCATGCTGGTCTTCATCCTCTCCCACAACGACAGAGCAATGTCTACAGTTCTGACATGAAGAAGATTTAGACTCAAGAGTTTTATTCACAGGTAAATTTTAGTTTTTGAGAGGAGACAACAAAAAGATTGTTAATAAGAGCTCAAAATGGCTGTCACTCACATATTCTTCTTTAAATCACTTTAAAATATATTCTACCTGCACAAGCGATGAATTAAAATTAGAAATCCAAAAATGGGAAAATTAGAATATAAAAAGACTAGCAGTGAGTGGTGAAACCAACTAAACACAGAGATGGATCTAAAATAATTGTTTAAATACAGTTACAAGAAAGACTATGTGTCAAAAATACTCTGGAACCAGGGTGCCAGGGTGGCTCAGTTGGTCAAGCATTTATCTTTGGCTCAGGTCATGATCCCAGGGTCCTAGGATCGAGTCCCACATCAGGTTCCCTGCTCTTCAGAGAGTCAGCTTCTCCTCTTATTCCTCCCCCAAATCTTTCTCTTAATCTCTCAAATAAATATTTAAATTCTTTAAAAGATAATACTCTGGAACCAGGGGACATATGACAAAAAATATTCAATAATAACCTAGATTTTCCAAACCCATATTTAATAAACTTTCAGGTATCTGAAAGGTAAACTTTCAGACAAATTTACTTATCTGAAATAAATTTTCAGAGGGAAATAAAAATATGCAAAAGTCTATATCCTTCACAGTTGTGAGCCTAAAAATACCATTTTATTCTTGACTAAACAATCAGAGAAATTTTGGTTGGTGTTCACATACATTTTTAGAAACACATTGCATAGAAGAGCAGGAGACTTTCCTTAAAAAGACAAATAAAACTTCACCCCCGCCTCAAGATATCTGGTTTGAAGACCTCTAGACCACAGGCAGGAGGCATTTTAATTTGTTATAAAAATAAACAAATATTAAATTCTTTGAAAAAGCCTATGGAGAACCAATCTTCAAATGATGTTCGTACCTTACTGCCTACTGATATTTTCTATTTCTTCTGGTAAAAGATTCCTAAAGTCTGACATGAAAGGATGCAGAATTCTGCATCAAGGTGGTACCCTCTTTACCTGAGGTCAGTGTGGCCCCACTCTGTGTCGTGTCATTGTAAGATGGGACAGTCCTCAGTCTGGACCACCTTGTTCAACAGAGTCGCTCGCACCCAGAAAGACCTAAACATCCCACCAGGGGGAAGCTCCCCAAGGTCCCCAAGGAGCTGTTATACACACAGAACCTAGACCTGGAGTCAATACTGCACCAAGCGTTTTCCATCCACTATCTAAATGGAGGCTCACAACATCCATCCATAAGCACCATTTTGCCGTTGTTACAGATGAGAACACTGAGGCTTGTTTTTCCAGAATTCAGACTGTTTCCCAGAATTACACAGCCGGTAAGGGGGTGGTAGAGAGGGATCTCCAAGCCAGGAATTTCTGGCTTAAAGTTCATCATGCCATACCACACTGTTTCAATTCAAAGAAAAAAGGAAGGAAAGGGGAGTGGAGAGATTGCGTTCAAAATGTATCAAAGTATTAGTACAAATGCTTTCCCCTTTACAAAATAATAATAATGATAGTAATGAAATGCACTGGATCAATCACACTGTGTTAGTACCTCATTAATCTCTCTAAAACATTCACAAAATGGATATGGGGAGGGCTACTTTTTCTCCAACATCAATGGTTCTGAGACATTCCCAGAGCCCGCCCTGGCCTCCAAGGTTTGATTAGCAAGTACCATTGGGCCTTCCGTCCTCTTTGTTTCTGGAGTACTCTGAGCTAACCCTTCTCTTGCCCGGAAAGATGTGATATTAAGTCACTCGTTTAGCCTCAAGACTTCAAGGTCTAATGCACTGCTCCTTCCCCGAGCTTTGAATGAACAATGCTTAAGAGAATGCACCTGTAATAGTGAAATTTTAGATACCAGCAAGAGAGTTATTTTTAAAACACCCTCCTCCACCACCACTGCCACCAAAAAAAATAAAATCTTCACATCACACCATATTGAGCCCGTGGTTCCTCCTCATTGCGTACCGAGGGCCTTGGCTCATCTCCGGGTTACCTAACTCAACCTCTTGTTCCCTCACAAATCGTGTGTAGAGGCCAAGCCAGGGAATAACGTAACACCAGGCGGTCGCCTGGAGCACCCCGTGTCTGTCTCCGCTCTCCGCGGCTCCTCCTCTCCCGGGTCTCCGGAGCCGCCCGCTCGCCCGAGCCACCGCGTTCCCGAACCGCCGGCGCGTCCCCGAGCCACTCCCGCATCCCCCGAGCCGCCCGCGCGTCCCCGAACCACCCCCCGCACCCCCCGAGCCGTCCGCTTAACCCCGTACCACCCGCACGTCCCCGAGCCAGCCGCGCGTTCCCGAACCACCCCCTCACCCACTGAGCCGCCCGCGCGTCCCCAAACCACCCGCACGCCCCCGAGGCGCCTGCGCGTCCCCGATCCACCGGCGCGTCCGCGCCCGGGAGGGAGGCTCGGCGTGGCGGCAGCGGCGGGCGGGCAACTGCTGCCACCTCTTGGCCGCCGCTTTCCCAGCCGCACCCAGCCGTCCCCCACCCTCCCCTCCTACCCCGCCCCAAAACCCTCCCCTGGCGTCACGGGTCTAGCGGGCGCTCGGCCAGGGGGGGGTGTGTGATCAGTGGGCCTGAGAGGTCGAAGACATTCCCCACAGGGACTTCCTGTGGATGAAGTGTCTTCCTTTTGGGTCACTGCCGCTGTGCACCCAGGAGGGATATGGGGATTGGTGCTGCCAGCGCCCACCTCCCCTAGGGTTCTGGGAGGCACATGCACGCACCCCTTTCCCGCCAGGAGATCTGGAAAGACCACACAGTTGCCCCGGGGCCACAGCCTGGCCCCCAGGTACACCGTATAACAACCAGGACCCCTAAATCTGAGCTATCCTAGCTGCCTAAAGGAATGCCGAT
>PISX010017322.1:0-43914 GCA_004024625.1 Mellivora capensis | reverse complement strand
GAAAGGGCTTTTATATCTCCAGAGAGGGTTTCTCTAATATCTTCTATGCCTTTTTCAAGCCCGGCTAGAACCTTGAGAATTGTCATTCTGAACTCTAGATCTGACATATTCCCAATGTCTATATTGATTAGGTCCCTAGCCTTTGGTACTGTCTCTTGTTCTTTTTTTTGTGGTGAGTTTTTCCGCCTTGTCATTTTTTTCCAGATAAGATTATATGAAGGAGCAAATAAAATACTAAAAGGGTGGCAAAGACCCTAGGAAAATGCCCTTTAAAGAAAAAATTGAATTAACTGCAAAACTAAAGAATCATGGGTAGAAAGCCATGAATTCCGCGCTTTGCTTTCTCCTCCTCTGGAGTTCCGCTGCTCTCCTTGTTAAGTGAACTTGGTCTTGGCTGGATTTCTTTTGATCTTCTGGGGGAGGGGCCTGTTGTAGTAATTCTCAAGTGTCTTTGCCCGAGGCAGAGCTGCACCACCCTTACCAGGGGCCGGGCTAAGTAATCCGCTCGGTTTCGCTTTCGGGACCTTTTGTTCCCTGAGCGCTTTCCGTAGAGTCTGGA
The DNA here is from genome assembly GCA_004024625.1 of Mellivora capensis. NCBI lineage: Eukaryota > Metazoa > Chordata > Mammalia > Carnivora > Mustelidae > Mellivora > Mellivora capensis. Next base: position 43,355 of record PISX010017322.1, on the reverse strand, counting down.
GGACGGGAATGAGAATGGTGTCCTCCCAGTCTCTGGCCTGGAAGAGCTGAGATTCGGGGCTCCACTCCTCAGAGAAAAGCCCCGACTACTCCCATCTCCCTTGCCTCTGGCTGCACTCTGAGCTCACCCAGCCTGCGACCGGTTCAAGGTAACCCCGAGCTGAGAGCTCACTCCTCGGCCCTGTCTATGTAGCCGGCTTCCCTGCTCTGATACCTGCTAGCTCTGCGACACTCAGACACCCCCGATCCTTCTGTGACCCTGCGGGACCTGGGGCCACGCTGACCCCGTGTGGGCTTCACCCCGGTTTAACCTCTGGAGCGATGTCCCTCCATGGAGCAGACTTTTAAATGTCCCGATTTAGTGCTCCGTTCCTCCGCCGCTTGCTGGGAGCCGGCCCCTCCCCCGCGGTCTATCCTCCCGTCGCTTTTGATTCACTTCTCCGCCAGTCCTGCCTTCCAGAAAGTGGCCGATTTTCTGTTTCTAGAATTGCTGTTCTTCCTCTCTTCGATCTCCCGTTGGATTTGTAGGTGTTCGCAATGGTTTGATAAGCTATCTAGCTGATCTCCTGCTACCTGATGTCGTCTCAGCTGCTACTTCTCCGCCATCTTGACCGCAATCTGATAGGTTAAAATTTTTGAGTAGGAATTGATGCTGCAGTCTTGAGACAGAATTTCTTCTTCTTCAGAGAAACCTCACTTTCGTAATGAGGGCCCTTCAACTGATTGGATCAGGCTCACCCAGATTATTGAGGATAATCTCCTTTATTTAGTTTAACGGATTGCAGATTTTATCTAAAAAATACTTTCATAAAAACATCTAATTTAGTGTTTAATTGAATAATTGGCCAAATTGATGTATAAAGGTAACCATCACAAATTCCTAAAGTCAATTGCAAAATGTATAGTTAAAAGAAAAAATTCATAAAAACCAGGTTATAAATATTTTCTAAATATTTGCTTTAGTATGTTTATTGAAGACTTGTGGTGAAGAATTGAGGAGCAATCCTTTTGTAGGTTGTAAACATGAGGGCAGATTCTTGACTAGGACTTAATTGAGGGGTTTCAATCCAATGACCCACAGAAGTTATTGTAATCTCTGAGTAATAGCTGGAGATCATAGGGCATTGCTCTGATAAGATTTCTCAACAGCATTCTGATATATGAATTATTTAATATAACTGAAGTATTCATGTTACTTTTATAGTAGTTCATTTCTGTGTTTGCAATTCACTTATTTCTTCACTAATTTTTTTTTACATAATTGTTGTATATATGTCCAGTGGTACCGGTTCTAATCTTTTTAGAGCAAGCCCATTGAAAATTGTTAAACAGACAAAGTTTGCTTACTCTCTATTTGCATTTGCTCTACCCTTTCGCTTCCCATTTACTTAGGGCTCCTTTTAGGTTAATTTGTTTTCCATGACTTGTAGGTTAGGTTCAGCAAATCTTGATATAGGGATTCTTACACATGTACTTATTGTGAATGCTCTCAAAAGAGACAGTCAAGGAAGCAGGATATGGTAGATGAAAAAAAAATTGGTCTTGGGCATGCCTAGTCTGTTTGCACAGAGAAGTTTTAGGAGAAATGCACCATAGATTTAGTCTAACAAGAGTAAGGTGGAGTTCTCAACTGAGCCTTTGGTCAAGTTGTACCCCTGGGGTATGCAAGGGCAAGGGATGGCACATAGCCTCTTAGTCAAATTGGCTGCCAGTTGGTTGTGGGAAATTCTAAAAACAGGGGAGTAGGTGTGAGTTGTTATCAGCCAACATTCATAACAGCTAGAGAGTAGGTACTCTTCATCTTATGGAATATTTGGACAGGGTTCCAATGGCACCACTAGCATACATTACAAACTTCTCCCTGCACTACTCAGATCCACTTGCTGATCACATCAATTCCTTCCCATCCCACTATTAGATGGCATTACTAGTGAAGTCTGCCAAACATTTAAAGAAGAATTAATGTCAAGTCCTTTCAAACTCTTCTAAAAATTTGAAAAAGAGGGACTACTTCCAAATTCCTATTATGTGGCTTGCAAGCCCTTGGTACCAAAGCCAGATAAGGACATTCCCAGAAAACAAAACCACAGGCCAGTATCCGTAAAGAACATAAATGTAAAAATCCTCAACTACTATCAGCAAACTGAATTCAGCAATATACTAAAAGGATTCTACACCATGACCAAGTGGGATCCAACCCTAGGATGCAAGGATATGTGACAAAACTTCCAGTTAATGTTGTACTCAATAGTGTATGGTTGGAATTGTTTCCTCTGATCAGGAGCAGGGAAAGGTGCCCACTCTCATTCCTATTCAACAAAATAATAGTAGTCCCAGTTAAGGCAATTAAAAGGAATAAAAGTCACTGAAACTGGAAAGGAAAAAGCAAATTTTCTGTTTGCAGGTGACATGATCCCATCTATAAAAAAACCCTAAAGAATCCACCAAAAAAACTGTTAAAACTAGTAAATGAATTTGGTAAAGTTACAGGATACAAAATCAATATATACAAATCAGTTGTATTGTTATTTGCTAACAAGGAACTATTTGAAAAATAAAGAAAATAATCCCATTTATGAAAGTATGAAAACAATAAAATACTTACAAATAAATTTAACCCAACAGATAAAAGACTTATACACTGAAAATGGTAAGACATTAATGAAAAAAAAATTGAGGATACAAAATAAATGAAAAGATATCCTATGTTCATGGATTGGAAGAATCAATATTATTGAAATTTCCATACTCCTCAAAGATACCTGGCCATGTCAAAATTGCTTAGGGCATGGTTTTGTGAACTTTTTGTCATTATCACTCCTCTATGAAGCCTTTTTAGACAATTTATCATAATTATACGCCCATGAAATTTTATGTCTTAGATATACTATATATGTTTATTAATTCATGTACATTTGTGCTTTACACATAAAAATGTTGAGTTTTGCCCACAAGAACCAATTTTGCCCTGCCTCTGTTGAGAACACATGACCTCAGGTATCTCTGAGGAGAGATAGTGAGCTTCAGAACTTTTTTGAATTCTTTGCTTCCCAATCCATCCTCTGACTGGCAGCAGTTTCTCCTTGTCTCATACTTTTCAAGAATCATTTAAAAATGCCTTATAAAAATTCTTGCAGGTTTTTCTTACAGAATTTTCTGAATTGGTAAGACTTGCAGTGTCTTCCTAAAATGCTCATTTTAGAGGAAGTCAGCCTTTTGTGTGAAGTCTGACTGTCTTAATACCATCATGCTATGACAAATTTGCTATGTGTAGATATCCTGTGGGAAGAGACCCCAGGTAGCTCCTATCTGTTTTATCCATCCCAGATGAGGTGTCAGCCATGAGACTGAAAAGCTATCTTTTCATCCAGCCCAGAAAAGGCTTCCAGAGACATCACCCTCAGCCACCAAGTGATTGTGATCTCAGAATCCTCAGATGAGAACTTTACAGCTGAACTCTGTCAACCCACAGAAGCATTAGACAATAATAAATTAAGACATTTCTGTTTTGGTGTGCTTTATTGCATAGTAACAGATAACTGAACCACTGGGATGGAATGAGTCCTTGATCAATGATGGTATGGTGTTCCATTAACTTAGTGACACTTCTCATCCACTCATGAATCACTTCATTTGCCTCCCATATTTACTGTCAACTTCCTGAAATGTGGTTGTTTCTAGTATATATATTTGGATTAGCACTCTTTTTCATCACTAATGACCTTCCAGGAAGGATAATTTTGCTGGACCTAGTAATTGGTGTTCTCTTTCTGATATTACCATGTTATGTCTCTCTAGATGGGTCAAGTGATGATTAGTTCACTATATGTATTGCTGCTATTGGGCATTTGTGGTGTGGATACAATCTGGGTGCACAATAACCACCCAAATATCAGGTATTTCAGAAAGCATGCTCTATGATATATGACTATCATCTCTATTTCCTATTCCCCTCAAGGATATCCTGGTTCTATTTCTACTTCCCTTATAGTCATTCAATATACCTTCACCTTTGACATAGTTGAAAAAATAAAGCAAGCTGTGGCATACTTGTCAGATGACAACAACCTGTGTCTCATCATTCCTAGACAATTCTTTCATCAGTGTGCTGCATCTTGATGAACTGACAACCAGTGTGCAGATGGTTAGTTCTTCATCAGCCCGTGCTTCATGCAATTCAAAGGTAATTCCTTTCTCTGATACCTAACAAGAACCAAGTACTAAATACAGACCTATATAGTAAACTAAATGTTAGTTACAGCAGGCGGTTCTAACTGGCTATTGGTCAGTGGAGTCACTGACTGCATCACATTTTTGCCCCAGGTGGAGTCTTGAGTCACATCCAATAAAATAAGAATCAATCTACTTTTTCTTCTCTGGAGAAAACAGATCAGGTGATTTCTCCCAGAACTGACCATTCATCAGGACACAATCTGACAGATAGCTGAGATTATTTTCTAGCCCTAGGATTTCCTGTAGAAATCTGTTGTTCCTTATGGGAGTAATGTTATCACATTATTTACTGGAGCTTCGGTCCATTACGTGCCCCCTTCCCACTTGCCATAATCTTTATAGCTTCCATTTATTACCGATGTTAACCTCTACACTTTTCTCTGTTAGGACAATTTGATTCAGCAGTAATGCTTACCCATAGAGCAGTCTATAACATCAGTCATGCCAAGACTTTTCTATGGCACAATAGAACACAAGTTGTTTTTCAAAGGTATATAATTTTCCCCTGAAGATGGCACAAGGTTTGAGAAACTCAGTGGTCTGAACTGTGATTTTTCCCTGAAGCTTAATATAAATTCCTCTTGCTGTATATTTTCCCATTACATATCCTTAGGGTTTTCTGGGTGTATTGTGCAAAGGGTAGCCTAGATTTGCTACAGAGACCTTCTCTATACTAGGCTCCATTTAAAGCTGACATCTTTTTGTATCACCTGGATATAGGATGGAGCACTGTTTACAAGTACAGAATATGTTACCCATATTGGGTTCCCAAGGAGACTGTCAGGCATTGTCATAGGTCTACACTATAGGAGAGACAAGATTCAATAATTTGACCTGTGCCTTAGATAAGATATCTGAGGTTGTCACTAACTGCTGATCCACTAGAAGTTTTACTTATGTGATGGATCTCTGCATCTTCATAGGGTTTGTATCATTCCTGTAGAAGCACAAGTGTCTTACCAAGGCCTTTAATGTGTTCAGGAGTCCTGATTAGCATGATGTCATGTATGTAATGGGTTGATATGATGGTCTATGGAATGTTCAGATGATCTAGAATTCTTGAGACTATCTTTCAACAGAAACTTGAGGAGTTGATATAACTCTGGGGCAAAACTGCAAATGTACACTTTTGTCTATTTCATGTACATGTGAGTTATTTTTGATCTTCCTTATGATAAGTCAGGAAAGAATGCATTTGCCAAATTAATGGCTGCATGTCACATGTCATGTTAATCTTCTCCAGCAAAGGACGCTACATCTTTGATAATGACTGAAATTTGGTGTATATCCTTTTCAGAAAAAGTTTGCCAACCTCTGATCTAATGGGTATAAGAGTAGTAATCCCCATCATATCTTAATTTAATTTAAGAGCTTATGGAAATCAGATTGAGGTAGAAGGGTAGTAGTAGGACTACCACAAATTCAAAGGCATATTTTAGACTTTGCGTACCACCTGATCTCTGTTGCAACTACTCAACTCCACTGTTGTCATGTGAAAGCAGCCAGAAATAATATATAAACCGATGGATTTATAAAATCTTTACTTACAAAAACAGATTGTGGGATGGTTTTAGCCTGTGGGCCACAGTTTGCCAGCCCCTGCTTTAGATCCTTAAAAGTGGTACTCATTTCCACCATCCCATCAGGATACAATATTGTTTTTGAGTCACTCCATTGGATTATGGGTATGTAGGTGTTAAAGTGTCACCTGGTTGGCCTTCCCTACTGTGAGAGTGTGGGAAGAGTATGGCCTTTCCCATACTCTTCAAGCCATGGACTCTTTATGGAAGATAGGTTCACTACCAAATATGGCTACCCAAATTACCCATTCAGGGACTTGGGAAATGATTACTGCATGGGTACAGTGGACCCATTTGGGACTTGGAGTTTCCTTCAATGACTACAGGAAAACTCACCTAAGTGAAGGGATCATATTTTATTGGATACTGTTAGCCTTCTAATCATTTATTCCCCATCCATTCTGATGACATAAATTAAATAGAATTGAATAATTGCCTGTCTACTTTGTCCCTAGAAACACCATGTTATTAATTATCTCCATAACTTTCTGTAAGTCAGATCACCTTGTTTGTTATTCCAATCTCATCTCTCTTTGTGATAATTAGATCCTGTTGGGCTCTATTGTGAGCTATCAGTGAGCTATCACCGCCTTTGTTATTACAGAGCCTAGCTCTGTGACAGCTACTACAATTGTCAACCCTGGCTTGAAAGGAGAACCGCCACTGAATTTTTTAGTGATGCTCATATTCCTCTCATCAGGACAGCAATAAAGTCTTGGTTAATGATGGTATACCCACTGAGCTTTGCAGTAGAATATAATTATTTGGCGATTTTTCTAGCTTAACATAGTATATCTACTATAGCAAACAAACTTCCTTTTGTCATTTAAGCCCTTCCTATCTCATTTTCTCTGCAATTCTGGTATCTCAACCTCACTTATCAAGGTCCAGATCTTCTTCGATACCTCTAAGAACTATCCTAGTATGGAGTTTTACCATCTCTTTGGGTGGACCACAATTGATAAACTCTCCTTATTGAATCTTGTTTTCTATCCCCTTGATCAAACATATGCAGAATCTACTCCCATATGTATTTCCTTGGTTCCTACTGCTGCATGCTAGAGAGTACAGACCCTTTCCTCTCTTACCAAGCCCAGCATCTTCTGCCTGGTTTTGCTGTGACTTAATCTTTTGCAGTAGGCCTAGTGTTTAGAAAGGAAGATATGAGCAGATACTAAGTGGGGAAGGACTGGGCTAGAAGAAATTGTTATATCTGAATAGGGAGGGATGGGCCACTTCTGAAGGTTAAGGGAACCTGGGGATGGTGGGCCTGGCCCTCAGCTTTTCCTTTCCTCCTCAGGAGATGAGAATGTTGGTGTGCTATCAGGCAGACCCTCAGGCTTTCACACATGGTTTTAAAATTACATGTTAGTCACCCTAAGCTTTTCACTCTTCTTTTGAGAACATTTATTGAGCTAGACAACAGTCATACAATTCCTTATAATCATAATTTCCCATGGGTCTAATTAATACCTGATAGATGCTGGCTAGTGAATTCCCTACCGAAGTGTAGGGACTTCACCACAGATGAAAATTTTATCAATTAGGCTGCTTCCACTATTAATCATTTCTCCAACTGCAATTAATGATGAGGCTCTTATTGTCAGCCTGGACATGGTTGATGATTGATCCTGCTCTAAAGCCCCACTTCCGGTATCAACAGTCATAGGTAGCATCCTCTGGGAAGCTGACTCTGAGATGCAGTTTACTGTTCATGGTTTTTCTCAGGAGGTGTCCTTAGAATCAATACCTGTGGAAGGCAGGGGAAGAAACAAGTCGGGGGAGAGAAAGACAGTCAAGCTTGACTTTTGTTAAGAAGAGCTTCAGCCAACCACACAGAGAACTCTGGAGCTTAAATGGACTGTCAGAGCTGTTCTGCACTGGGTTGAAAATGGCAGGACATCCACAGACCAATGTTGGTCATCACTGTGCATGGGTCTTCTTGAGAAGCGTGTCACTTTCAGTGTGCTGAAATGATTCCTGTAGACAACACTGAGCAGTTGGGTGTCACATTGACTGCAGGTGTCAATTCTGTTTCATATGAATTCATAGACCCCCTGGGGTTACCATGAGGCCCGATATAATCCATTTGCCAACTGTGTCTGGATTTTACTCAAGAAATATTTCCTAGAGACATTTTAAAATGATTTTTTTCCCTCTTGATATCAAGAACAGTCCTTTGCCATGTTGGTGATTTCAGCAGGTACAAAAGGGGATATGTCATCATTTGGTCCATCTTGATTTGTTTAGGTACTCCCATGTCATTTGATGTTATGAACACAGACAATGTAAATTTAATTGAGGAACTCCTGTCAGTTAGCCAGGCAGCCTCTCATCTTGGTTGGGAGAGATTCATAGTATTCAGATAGGTCATGGGGTAATGGGGGTGTTTGGATCCTCAGCAGGCTCTATCACTGGCAGTGAAGGAGCCTCCTCAGGCAGAATTGAAGAACTCCCCCTGAGAACTCCCACTGAACAGTGGGCTCTGTTCTTCTCTTTGTCTCTTCATTGATTCTCTGATGCTATCCAAGACACCATAAATAGTTTGAATCTCAGAATTATCAAATGATCTTCTGCGGTGGGACCGAGAAGCAAGCTAGCTATGTTCCTTTATAAAGGACATGAAAACATATGTATCAGGGTGTTTTCAAATTTGGAACTCCAGCAGTGTCCAAGGTAGAGCAGTATTTAATTTCTGCCATTTACTCCAAATGACATACTTTTTAAAAAATCAACTGAGCATTTGGGCATCTTACCCCTCAGTAAACTCAGAGGGGTAATGCCTGGGACATAGGTGTTCATGACTCTTTTAGTTTTTTTCTTCTCGGAATCTCATCCAAAGGGCAAATTCTTTGTTTAACCCCTGCTAGTCCATTTATCTCCATGTTGGGTCCATGAACAGACTGTTTAGCTTGTAGGTTAGATGAGACTGTTTACAAAGAAGTTCGTGGGAACCAGCACTCTAGTTTCAGACATTTTCTTATTCAAAGCAACAATCTTTTGCTGCCCTCTCAGAGCTCCATAGTGCCTGATATTCATGACTAAGAAGGGCTCAAGCAACACCAAAGTTCTATTGAGTACGTCCAGTTAAAGCCTGGTGATGGGTAGACATTGTTATATCTTATTTGATTATGGAATAGTTATATCTGACTTTATTCAAGCTGGGATATATGAAATGAATCTGAAAGGGCCTTTTTGAAGTGCAAAGGTGGGGGAATTCACAGTGCCTGGATAGACAAAATCTGACTTGTATATGCTTCCCTGGATGGGACTAATTGAAAAGCAAAGGAGTAGCCAGAACACTGTGCTTCCTTTGAAGTTTCTAGGCTGAAAGCCACCAGATTCTTATGGTGGCTCAAGGTTCTCATCTAGGGAGTAAATGTTTAAATTTTGAAGAAAAACAGGCACCTGTGGTGGTCACATACTTCATGAACTCTGTGCCTCCTTGTTTTGTGCTTGTGGTTGGTATATTGATAAGATCCCAAGAAAACTGGAGACAAAACTTGACTCGAGGCCTTTCACCACCAGAGCATCTGGTCCTCAGGCCTCTCCTTTCTCTCACTAAGGTGTCTGGAGTAATCTTGTCATTCGCTGTCTCAGGGTTTGCTGGTCAAACCCCATACGAAGGTCAAGACTAGCTTTGAAGATGCTCTCGTAGCTCCCAAACGTTGACAGTATGTTATGCATTCTCCAGTAAGGATCCTGTCATTTTCCCCCCATTTATTTCCACTCTTCAACTGTCTTCTATAAAGCCCACCCAGTAAAGCTGGCTACTGTTCTCTTTTTTTCTTTTTTTGAATCCTCCCCCCAACCTACTGAATACTACCCTTCTTTTGGGTAGCACGAATTTTCTTATTATTTACTACCATGAATGGTACTTGGTCTAGTAAATCAGATCCATCACCTGCATAATTTCTTGGCATCCAAGAACGTGGTTACATAAGATGCCTGGAATTGGAGAACTCCTCTTCACAGTTTCTGTCATGATGAGTTACTCACATTAAGTTAGATATCTCTTTTTGATCATCATACAACTAAACTAAGAACACCTATACCCACATATTACTTTGCTTCAAAAGGAGGGTTCTAGTCAAAAAAATAATGAGACTGTATGGGATTATGCTTTCAGGGCAAGTCAGCCAAATTTCATCTTTACCCATGGCATCAGGTTAATTATCTTGACATCTTGATGAGACTACTTACAAATATTTGCAGACACTAGGACATGTGGTCAATCCAAATAATCTCTTTAATTCAGCACTATCTAGAATTAGTGATGGGATCCCCTAGCCATTAATTCTGGGGATCTATGTAGAAGGGATTCATCAAGATTTTGTGAAAATTCTCCATGAAGTGTCTCAGCTTTTTAATAGACTACCCTCTAGATGTCCTGGACATCTGGCCATGGCTCTCGAGTGCTTCTGTGCTTTTTATGGTGATTAATTATCATAAGCAAGTTACCTTGTGAATGAATATAATATCTGCCCAGGTGACCACAGGAACATGAAAATTCTTCCAGTCATTGAAAAAAAATAGTTTGATTTTTTTTCTATTCCAATTTTCTGGTCAGAGACTGAGTTTTCATCAATGATGCCAAGAGCAGCTTAGAGTTCTCTGTCTAGTCACTTAGTGGATTCCCCTAGGACTAAGTCTGTTTTTTTCAAAGTCCACAGGTGACACTTGTCCCCAGAATCTTACCAAGGATGTTCAGGAATCAATCTAGGGCCTCAATTTCTCATCTGGTTTTCTTCCCTCTTTCTTTTCTTAATAAAAAACTCCTTATCATTTGTAAGCATGATAGATAATCTTGCCACTGCTATCAGTTTGTGCCATAAAATGTTGAATTGTCAAAGCAGACTTACCCGAACAAAAAATATTACCAACACCAAAGTTTTCTAAAATTTAGCAAATTATACAAGCAGGTTGGGAGCTTCATCTGGAGAGAGTGAGTTACCCTCACATTGTTCTTTCCGTTTACCAAGGTTATTGCTCTGTTCCACCTCAGTCTATAGCCTTTAGCTAACACTTCAGATCTAGACCTACGGCAAGTCTGTCTTTTCCAAGCGCCTTGTACTTGCAACTGCCCTCTTGTGCTCCTCCCTGTGTCCATTATATTTCATGGAGATTGGCTACTTTCCTATAAAGCGGCACACACAAATTCCCTGGCTGTGGCAATTCTTTCAGTTGGCTACCATTGCTACAGGTCTTTTGCATCTATTTTCTTTCTTCCTTTAGTCTTTTAGTATTCCTAATTCCTGACTCTTTGGACATTGTTTATCAGTATTCATGGCAGGGAATAGAAATCATTCAAGGTTTTTAAGCAGAAAGGAATTCAATAGCAGAAGTAAGGGGCTTACAAAATTGTGCTGGAAGGATGCCTGAGTGGCTTAGTTGGTTAAGTGTCTGCCTTCACCTCATGTCATGATCCCAAAGTTCTGGAATCAAGTCCCGCATCAGGCTCCTTGCTCTGTGACGATTCTGCTTCTCTCTCAACCTCTGTAATCTCTCTCTTTTTCTCTCAAATAAATAAACAAAATCTTAAAAACCCAAAATCATGCTGGAGAAGTTAGAGGTCAAGAAATGCTACTGCCACCCAGTGTTCAGGAAAGTGCCATAATACTACCAACCTCAAGCGGCCGCTCACTCACACTTAGGGTGGGCAGAGAGGCTGTTCTAACGCAGAATGCCTGCGCTGTCCTGCTTACCGGCCTGCTCCACTAAATGAAGAATGGCTCCCATCTCTTCCACATTCCAAAGTTCAGTGGGTGCACCTCAGTGGGAGAAATAATCTCATCTAGACTACTCAATACAGGGGTATCTGGGGAATGTAGTTTTTAGCCATACAGCCCCTGTGATATGGGGGTGAGAGCATAAAATAGAGTAGTACATGGGTCTGAGTGCCAGATGACAATACCAAACACTAATCTGTAGCACTTGTACGGTCTCAGAGGTTTATCTTACTACTTCAGTGTCCTGAGTCCACACCTGACATGATTCATTCTTTCTGCCTTCTCTCAGCCTTTTTCTATCATGTCTTTACAGTCATTTCCCCTAATTTAAGAAGTGGCAGCTAGCTACTTATAATTTATAATGTTAATGATAATAGATTAATATTTTCACTGCTGGTGAAACATTTGCATTATTACCGAACCCTTCTGGAATCATTCATTTAACTTTAACAAAGACTCTGCTGGGAGTTCTAGGTCCTTTGGCCAGCCAACATGGTAAATACATTCTTTTAGTAGGATTTCGTAAGCCTCTCAACTTAGGTTTCACAAAAAACCTGCCTTCTTTGCCTCTGTTCCCAGAGGTGACCCAATGCATTATAGTATGAAATATATCAATCTCTTATTTTGATCAGGATATTAGGAGTCGTGTTTTCTATCCTGAAAATAATAATGCACAAAATAAAAGGAATTTATTCTTCTGATATTTCTGGAAGACTAGAGAGGATTATTGTTGGTAGTAATGATAACGAAACTATCCACTTCAAAAGTGACAAAGAAGTTTGAAAGTACTTTGGAATAAATCTTTAAAATCCTTTTGTGTGGGCCCTTCCATGGTTTAGTCAGTAAGAATAATCTCAGAAATGCATCCCTTCAAAACCCCAAACTGATAATTGAGCAAATGGTTTAGAATTCCATTTTTAGAGCTTGCTATTTATATGCTAAGATCAAACTCTAACATGGATTAAAAATTCTTTGAAAATATCCCCAACATTGTATATCTCATAATTATGTTCTTGATTTTCCTCATTGTTTGTTCTCTTGCCTATCTTTTTATCTCTATTTCTCTGACTCTTTTTGCTTGTCTCGCTAGTTCACTGTAAAGATTTAATATACTTGTTATTTTTTCTTCAGCTGGTATTTTATTGTTTAAAGGAAAATTTTCAGTGCTCAAATAGTCTATTTTTTTTTTCAGTAAATTAAACACTGCCACAAAGCTGATATTTTTGATAAGTGTAGAGCTTTTACTGTGATTGTACAGAACGCCATGGTAGGAACATTATTCGGAGCAAAACAGTCAAGATATTGTGACAGGACAAAGGAAGAGTTCACAGAAAGAATATAATGTTTTTCTCCCCACCTCTGGGGAATGAAAATTTGGTGTTACTAATGGTACTGATTTTTCACTGAGGTGTACGATTCACTATTTCTTAAGGAATTCTTTTTGCTAATTATTATCAGACACTGCAAACCACAGGGGACGTAAAGAAAAAAGTTTAAACCAGTCTCTGAAACCAAGTAAAAAAGTCCCAGATTTGTATAGAAAGTGTCAGGAAGATGGGTACTTGTTTGCTTTACTAAATATCCCAAATGTGAGGAATATCTAGATGCAGATTTCAACTACATACACCCATTATAAATTGATTGAAAACTGTGCTACTTACTAAACTGCAAGTAAAACATGAAAGTGACTGAGATAATGCATTTTTTATAATTTCCCCTGGAAAAAAACAAACGTCATCACTTCAATAATAATATGTTTAAATGTTCAAGTACATTTTAATGTTTTGTTAAGCAGCAAGGGATAAGTTATTTGTGTAAGACGTGAACTGCCATGGCATTTTTATAGCCTGTGAATAAAAGAGGAACATGAGAGCATCGGGCTCAACTCCAAATGTCTTAAAGGCAATCCCATCTTATTCATGCCCGTGCCAAGTGCTGTGTGTGACACAGATTGGCCCTCAATTATTATGTGTTCAATGAAAAACAGAGCTATGATAGCAACATTAAGTAAGTTGTTCATTATATGTGTGTATATATATATATATATATATATATGCATATATATATTATAGTTTATCACTGGGAAAGTTTTGGATAAAGATTCAATATTTATTTATTCTTACTTTGTGCCAAGAACTGTATTACTCTTTTATATGCATTATTTTATTTACTTCTTTCAACAATCTGAGTATGCATCGGGCGGAGGGAACAGATACATTTCATTAGTAAGTGATTTTACGGCATTGAGATTCAAATTTAAAAGAGAAAGTTAGAACCCTGTCACAGAAGTAATACTTATGGCAACAGAAATTTTTGTCTCATCTAGCAAGAAGCAATGGATTCTGACTGAGGAGTTGCAGTGCCTTTTAGGAGGCTTTGCCAGGGCAAGTATGTATGGTGAGTACCACTGAGGTAGTGAGAGTGCCCAGGGTATGTGGGACTCCTTGTTGCCAGGAGCCAGCAGGCAAGACAAGGAGTCACCTTATCAGCATAGGAAATTGACGCTGATCCCTGAGGAGGGGGCTACTCTTTAACAAGTGGAGTCAGTAAAAAATAGGTGTGGAACTAAGGCGATCCGCTGGGATACCTCTTGGTGCTCTGTTAACCCACTGGAACAGTGGATGGGGATGGACGTGTGCAGCAACCCTAGACGGGGGCTAATTGTCAAGAGCTCACTGCCCTCAGTAATGAAGATTTGACTCATACCACCATGGAACACCATGACCTGCTAAGGTGATAGCTAAGGGATGAGGGGAATTTGAAACAAATAGTGGAGGAGGGAAAGGATGAGGAACAATGGTGGACTTGAGATCAACTGCAGAGACCACGGCTATCCCTAGTCCTGCTTATAAACCTCCCTATTCAAATTCAAATTATTTTTTTTAAGATTTTTTTAATTTATTTACTTGACAGAGATCACTAGTAGGCAGAGAGACAGGCAGAGAGAGGGGAGGAAGCAGGCTCCCCGCTGAGCAGAGAGCCTGATGTGGGGCTCGATCCCAGGACCCTGAGATCATGACCTGAGCTGAAGGCAGAGGCTTTAACCCACTGAACCACCCAGGCGCTCCCCAAAATTCAAATTATTGAAGTTACTAAAAAATTTCCCTCAGGAAGAGAGGCCCACAGGAACCATGGAGGAGCTTTCCCTTGTATCCATGTGGAGTGGAACAAAGGGTGCTCTATGGAGGCCATGAGGATGCTCCTCTCAGGGCTGGGGCTGCAGGGAGCAAAGCTCCATGAGATCTCCAGCTGCTGTGCTTTGACTCTGTGGCCACATTTTAATCATTTTAATGGAAGTCACACTTCCCATAGGCTGCACTTGCCAATGACTGTGGCAGGGATTCAAAGGCAGGCCTGTTCTTGGGAGAAGCAGGATGTTTCTGGCAGCAACTTTGGCTGAACTTTCCTATGACCTTCAGTCAGTGATGTTTCCACCCAACCTTGCTTTTCTCTTTCCTGTGTCCTTCACTCAAGGTCAGATTTGAATCATGGTCTGGTGGCTCTCTTAGCCTCCCTTGGAACCTGTCCCATTTTCCCTCCTAGCTTGCTTCTCACAGGGCCTGGACTAACACACATACTTACTGAGTGAAACCTGTCCATTTTCACTGAACAGCTTTGCTTAAGTTGGATAATGAGCTGACAGCACAACATTCTTATCTTATAAGGCTGACAAGCCTCCTATCTCCCAGAAATTAATCAAATTTTCAGGCCTTTTGAAAAGACCTTTGTAGTTTTTGCTGCTCTTGCAGATAATTATCTTAAATTTTTGCTTATTTCTTTGTTCAGTTCACTGTGATATTGGGAGGCAGAATTAGGTAACAGCATTTGGGATGGAAAAAGAAGTAATAGTATGTTGGAATTGAATGTAAGTCTTTAAATCTTTAACATTAGTTCTAGAAATAAGTTAAACTTTGTCCCATTTTAATCATCTCTCTTCCTGTCTTACCACAGCTATTTTCACGTTTTTCTCATATCTCATATCTCATATCTTTTCTTTTATTTCTATTACCAAAGATATTTATTAATCTTAGCACTGTTCCTCTCTCAACTTGGATTCTTCACCTCCTTTTAAATGCTTTCACTTTCTATTTTGCTTTATGTATCACTCATCCATTAAACCACATTTACTGATATCAACTCTGTACCAGGCTCGGAATGGGGAAGAAGAAATGAATGTAACATGGATTTATCCTTAGGAAACTAACATTGTACTAAATCCCAAACATTCTGGAGTTTTTTCACAGCTAAGAGTCACCTACAGAGAGTAATTCTGCCAATTTTTCAGCATGGCTCCTATTTCTGCCTTTGTTCATCTGTGCTGTGACCCAAGTCATGTAATTGTTTAAAGAAGGACACGCGACCACATACAAAGTATAGCAATCTAACAATTTTGTGTATTGTCAGATGAAAAATGAAGAACAATTTATGTAACTGCTACCCAGAGGTTGCTATAGTAAGCATATTTTCCCAATCAGAACTTTTGAGGGGGGGTAATCATAGAAAACTGCTTATTGTGAGCACTTATTAACCAATTGGACTGATTTCTTTTAAGGATAGAGTGTGATTTTGAGTTTTATCCAATTGGAACTTATCATGAAGCATGATTGCCTGTTTTAATGCATTATATACAATCAGAAAATATATGTTAATTAGGTAAATTCTACTCAAGTATGCTTACAAGATACGAGGTTTAGAAGACCTGGCATTCAGATTTGACAAAAACATGCTCTCAGGGGCAGGGTTTAGGGGGAAAGAAAAGAAAAGAACAACAGTAATATCTGTCCATGAGTGTTCCCATGAGCTTCAGTCTTTGTTTTTTGGTCGACTTTTGTTGACTTTAAACCCAGATTTCATCTTAGAATCTAATTTTCACATTCATCTTACAGATAAAATAACTATTTTTTTTGTCAATCTGGTTTCTGACTTCAGACTATGAGCTATAATTTATTGAGCTGTATCTTATTAAGGCTCTTCTCAGATACCAATCTTGACTTGGCTATGTTTTCCCCCCAAATTTTATGATTAAAAATTGAAGCATGCAGTAACATTCTACCATTGAGATTCTATAGTTAATATTTTGCTGTACTGGATTTACCACATACATGCCCCTAAAGATCCAATAATTCATCTTATTTTGGGATGAATTTCAATGATAGCTGCTCACGTGACACTTTAGCAGGCATATCATTACCTAGAGTTTGATAGTTCCTTTTTGTTCTATTTAATTCTTCAGAAGTAAATTTTATATACAAAAAAATTGCTCAGGGTGCCTGGGTGGCTCAGTGTGTTAAGCCTCTTCCTTCAGCTCAGGTCATGATCTCAGGGTCCTGGGATTGAGTCCCGCGTCTGGCTCTCTGCTCAGAGGGGAGCCTGCTTCCTCCTCTCTCTCTGCCTGCTCTCTGCCTACTTGTGATCTCTGTCAAATAAATTTAAAAAAATTGCTCATATTGTAAGTATTCCATTCCAGGAAAATTTCTACAGGTGCTATGTCCTGTGTAACCCAAAACTGTTGTGGACATATTTCCTTCTTTGTTAAACTTCTAGTAACTAACGGCTCATATTTCTTTCTTTGTTAAACTTCTAGTAGCTAACAGTTCATAGCTCACGGACACATTGACATATGACTGAATTTACCTGGGACAAGAAGAACCTTATTGGGAGATAAACTTGGTTTAAAATCAGGGTCACTTTATGACATTCTTGATGGCTTAGCTCTAACCATATATTACTATGTAATATTGTCACTTGCCCTTCAACATGGCAGTCAACTCCTCTTACCCTAGATTATGAACTCAACACTGACAGAGAAAAGCTCACTCATCTTTAATTCCTGAAGAGTAGATGAATAAATACTTTGCACTTTAAAGAATAAACAAAAGTTACATACTAATCTACACAAGAAATCTGCCCAAAGTGATAAGGTATACAAGTATATTTCGCTTTCTAAATAGATTTAATTCCTGAGATCAGATAGCAAGGATTTGGATCACAACTTACATATACATTTGTATTCATAAAAGTTTTAAAAATAGGTATTTCCATTAATTAATAATCTCCCCTAATTAATTTCCCTAATTAACTAATTAATTAATACTACATAGTCTACCTGTCCAAATACTTCATTCGGCAGAGAAGACTATTTTGAACTCTACTGTATAAGGGAGTCAAAAGACTCATCCAGATGAGGTTATCTGCAAAATACTGGCCTAAAATGGTTTGGCACCTTAGTAACCACTTGTCATTAGGAAATGACTCTTCAGGATAAGAATGTAATTCCAAATTATTGGGATTACAGTGTATTTGGGAGAAAAGTGTCAAATAATGGTAGAACCAGAATTCTGGTATGTATGGGAGTGTCAATGAGAGCTGCTTCCTTCGTCCCAGCACAGGCTTTTTCTGGCATGTCCTCAGCAAAGATGCCACTAGGGGTGACAAACACCCTCTGAGAGCCGTTCCTGAGTTTTATTAATTGCGGAGAGCATATGAACTAACGTATTCTATTTCATGTTTTCAGATGCACCAATGTTGTGAATACTCAGCTCCTAAAGTGCTCTGCCTCTTTAACTACATCATCATCTCACAATTATGTAGTTTTGCACCTGCATGGTTGTATTGTGCGGTGTCTTCCGAGGTCTCATCAGTGGCTACACTACTGCCAGTAACCTCCTTAAGCCTCCTGCAAGGGTTTAGAAATATTAAAAGACGGTCACACCCAGAGAATAAAACGAAGGTGAAAGCAGATCTGGGCACTCTATAAATTCATGGTAAGAGCCAACCAGAATTTTCCAAGAAAAATACAAATCCACCTGTCCAGGCTTAAGTTGTCCAAGTATAATTCAGGCCAAGTTAATAAAAGTAATAAGGTTGGGGCCTGAGTTATCAGCAGGCCTATCGAAACAGACTCCCACAAAGCCTTTTTGTAGCCCGATTCTGAGATCTTAATTCTGCTTAATCATTTACCACTAGTTGTCTGTTACGGGTCTTTCTTTCCACCTCTATGACACCTACACTTATATGATCACTAATCCATCACTTACCTTTCTGGACCCCTCTGCCTCTTGCAGATTCTGGCTTCTAAGAGCATCATGTCCTATTGTTCTGATTGACTTCACATGCTCTGGTATGTCAGCTAACTTTTCTCTGTGATGCTCCTTTAGTCTTGGTATTTTAATAGTTATCAACAAAGAGCATTTTTTTTTTGGTGCTATCAAGTAGCCAGATTAAAGTGAACCATAGTAGATTCCTTTATCCATTCATTCATTCAAATATTTATTGGCCATTTATCATATGTCATGCTATGAACTCATTAGATGCATAGACATAAAGGGGGCAGGAATCAATCTCCTTCACTTGGATAGGAGTGGAAAATGGCAGAGGAGACACAGAAACTCCATTTTTAAGGATGAGAAGTTTCCTACTGCTGGTAGTTATGGATAAGGTACAAAAGGGCAGTGCAGGCAGATAAAGCAGCAAATACAAAGACATATGGTATGAAAGAGCTGAATGGATTAGAATAGCTCAGAATGGCTGGTTCAAAGCTAATGTGTAACATTGGTGGGAGGCGAGGTTGGAAAATTAAAAATAATACCAAATATTTATGTTGTAATTTGTCCTATTAATGTTACATATCTTAACCCTCTACAACTACTCCATGAGGGAACTTTACTGTCTTTAACATTGCCCCTATTTTATATATGTAGGAATGCAGGCAGAGAAAAGCTATGTAAGTTGATCAAGTTGATCAGCTAATAAACCGTAGAGCCAGGATTCCATACAGGCAGTCTGCATTTTTCCCCTGATTTTATTTTCAAATTCAGTTTTCTTATTAGGTAAAATGTGCATATTGTAAAATTCACACTTTCTATGTGACAGTCTAGGAATTTTGACAAGTGCATTTGCTCTTCGCCCATATGGTGGCATATATCAGAAATTCTTTCCTTTCTACTGTCGAATAGCTTTCATTACATGAGATCCATAATTAGTTTATCTATTCATCAGTTGGCAGATATTCTTGTTGTTGTTTTGCTTTTTGATGATTATGAATAAAATCATGTTAAAGTCCCTGGCTGAAAGTCCCAACATCCTGGTCATCTCTGAGGGTTTGTGTGTGCGTGTTTGTTTGTTTGTTTGTTTTGGTTACTGTATCTCTTGACAATGGCTAAATTTTTTCCCCCTTGCTTCTTCGGGCATCCCATAATTATTTATTACCTGCTGGACATCATGTGCAAAAGAGTAGAAACTCAAGCAAGTAACATTTATACTTGGAGGCCAGCACTCATTCTTTCAGGCCATTAGTGTGGGGTACTGACTCAATCAAGTCAGGTGTTGAGTGTTGGCTTTGCTAATCATCAGTGTACCACAGGTTGCAGTTTCCTCTGGAATTCTCTTCTGATTAGGATGTGGGTTAGAGCACCATAGAATTCCTCCCTACCCCCACAAGTGCTTCTGCTCCACACTCAGTTTTCAGCTTTCCCTGAAGGCCTGTGCCACAAGGGAGCTCTCTCTCTCTCTCTCTCCACACCTTTCCCCTAAGTTTAAGGCAGACACTGTAGCTTGTAGCTTGGGGCTTTGTAGTCTTCTGGTAGGGGCAGAGAGATTCTCTGTTGTTCAGATCTAGCCTCAATGTTAAGTAGCTCCTGTGTGCCTGAGCCTTTGAGGAAGGAATTTCTCAAGATTGATTCCCCTTCCCCCTTTGGCCCACTCTATCTTGTTTCTGCAGCAGAATTCACACAGGGGAAAAACATTCTGCCCCTTTCCTAGTGGTATTAGGATGGGAAATTGGGTCTTTTTCTGTTGTACTTTCTGGGGTAAAGGGTTTTTCTTTCTGTCTTTCCCACAGCATCAATATACTTTCACCTGTATATGCTAGGGTTTGCTGACCCTCCTTCCTGCCCAGGGTATTTAGTTTTTTGTTCCATATGTGAGGAAGATCAGGGCAGGGGTGAGGAATTGCATAACATTCCCTCAGTGGTGGTAAATTTTCTCCTGCATGTCTCCTTATTGTGGGGTCTCTCTGGTCGCTCATGTTATTCCCCAATCTTTCTTTCATTTAAAAAAGAAGTATTTATTTTAGAGAGGGTGAAAGAGAGCAAACAAGGGGAGGGGCAGTGGAAGGAGAGAATCCTAAAGCAGAATCCCCCATTGCCTGATGTGGGGCTGGATCATAAGACCCTGAGATCATGACTGAGCTGAAATCGAGTTGGCCACTTACCCGACTGAGCCACCCAGGCATTCCTCTCCCAATCTTTCTCAAGCAATAAGTGAGATCCCTGGAAAAGAGATGATGATGTGTACATATTCTGCTTGAGTCTAAAGTTTCTAGAGATTCTATATTGTCACACTAGACCGCACTTAGGAGTTCACTGATTTATTTTTTTTAACCTAAATTTTTCCTATCTGCTTGTATGGTGAATAATGCCTTTTCATTCCTTGCTATTTTCCACATGAGAAAATTCCTGTTCCATCTCTCCTTGCGGAAGCCTGCCTCTCTTTGGAATTCAGGCTCCTTCATTGTCTTGAAACCACAGCTCTTTGATGGATTCAATGAAACCTATGACTTTGTAGTTACTTTTCTTATTGTTGGGAGGGAGCAATGCTTATTTCAGCTTTCTCCAGCCTACTGTGCTTTTAACAATTACATACCCAAAGTAGATGGGAATTAGAAAAATTAGGACTTGCATGTATGTATTCTAATAAAGAAGTTTAATTTTATCCTGAAAGACAGCAAGGAGATATTGAAGGATGATTGATTGATTGATTGACTGATTTAAAGAGAGAGAGAGAGAGAGAGAGAGAGAGACTGTACAAGCCGGGGGGGGGGGTGGGGGGGGTGGGATGGGGCAGTGGGGAAAGGAGAGAGGATCTAAAGCAGGCTCCATGCCCAACATGGAGATTGACACGGGGATTAATATCACTACCCCAAGATCATGAACTGAGCCAAAATCAGGAGTTGGATACTTGACTGACTGTGTCACCCAGGTGCCCTGCAAAGTATTTTAAACAAGGGAATCACATAATCAGATTTGGGATTTAGAAAAATAGCTTCAACAGCAGTGTTAAAGATACATGTTAGAAGCAGGAAGATCAGTTAAGCTTGAAACATCTAGGGATGAAATAATGAGGGATTGAATAAAAAGAAATGGGCTTAAAAAAATGTCAAGAAGTTTTTCAGACTCAGTGAACAATAAGTTGCAAGAAAGGGAAGATAAATCTAGTGTCACTGCACATCCTCATCGACCAGTATATTTACTGAGTGTCCATTTCATTATCAAACATATCCTAGTTTGAATAGAAAATTAAATGGTATAGTCCACCAGCATAGGGTGATTCCAAGGTTTGCAACTTGGGCAACTGGGTTACAGTCAATAACGTGATTGAAACATGGTTTAAATTAAGCCAGGACTGGAGGTAAGAGAATGTGCTTAAAGAAACATTACTAAATTTCACATCAGGTGCTGGTGTTCAACAGAGAGCTGGATATATGGGTCTGGAGATCAGAAGACAGGCATAGGGTGGAGATACAGATTGGATGATTATTAGTGGTGCCGAAATTTGTTGATATAAAGGCGATTGTCCACAGAATGTAAAGTTGCAAGAATCAGGAAGGGGCCTAATAAAGAAGAAGAGTCAGTTTAGTTTAGAGAATTGCCATGAAAGACAAGAAAAAAAGTTTCAAGTATGGTGTGGTCAATGATGTCCAATAGTTATTGAATGAAGTAAAAGGTAAACTTAAAATTAACCAATGGATTTTCCAATCCCAGACAATAGAAGAAATTGGAAACAAAGCCCTAGAAGGTATATTACACTGATTGGGGAATTCAAAACAAGTACTCTTCAACCTGACTCTACCCTTTCCATGCCATATTATGAAAGAAATATAAAACATTATATTTGGAAGATTAAACTGTATATAGCAATGGTATATTTCTTCAGAATATAGTACTCTTTTCTTTCTTTTTTCTTACATTTACAGCTTCATAAAAAAAACAACCTGCAAAGCCACAGAACAAATAAATAGAACTGTAATTTATGTAATACAATTTATTCAGCTGATTTAATGTATTATCAAATTTTATGTTTTATTACAATTCATGTTGTTATAAATATTCTCTGTCTCGAGTAGTATGGACTGTGCAGTTAGGGGAAGTGGTTGGTGAAGACCAGAAAAAAAGAAAGTTTTAAGCTAGGATCAAATGGATGTGTGTGTGTGACTATTTCATTGAATAAAAGAATGTGATTGATTTCAGAATTAAAAGTTCTATTCTAGGAGAGCCAACTCAAATTGACCTGTTCAGAAAGTTGATTTTTCAGTATTAAAGAGTCAATATTTGTCTTCAATGTCCTCTCTTATGAGTGAACTTAAAATTAGTCATCTTGCGTTCCTGCATAAAGTAAAATAATTTGATTTATCTGGATTTATGGCTCTTCCTAACAGCATTTTTCTTAAGAATGAGATTTTCTTTTCTTAGTTTTTTTTTTTTTTTTTGCAGATTTTAAATAATACTTGTTCTTTCTCTGTCTTTTATTTTTAATAACTTTAACTAATTTAGACATATCTCTATTGTTGAAGCAGGATATTTGTGAAATGTTCTTTTGGCATGTCCTTCCAGGACAATAGTCTCTAATCCCCCATTTTTCTGGCAATGAAAGCTTTCTGTTCATCTGTTCCTTTTGTTTTGCTTTTTATTATGTTTAATGTAAACCATCTTTGACCTGTCTAAGGGCCCCTCAGGCTTAACACCGTTGACAGTGATTTTTCTTACCCTTAATTGTGCTCTTGACTTTGGTTTAGTTTGTCCCTATCTCCTCTGAGCTTCCAGGTTTATTATTTCAAACTATTCATTTATGTGCCAGTCACTCTTCCCTCACTCTTTGCATAAGCATTCATAAAAATATCTCTTGTTATGCTATGACATTTGCTCTTTCTCTCTCTGGGGTTTAACCTGGAAAGAGGAATGGGCTCTAATCCCTGCATTATCTTGGGAGTGGGAAGCATTGACGGTTGCTTTTACGTCATCTGTTTGTAATCCACCTAAAATACTTAACCCTCAGTTCCACTGAAGCTCTCCTTACCTTTTAGCAGTTGTTGAAGAAGCACTGTTCATTTTCACTGATTTCTTTCTCTTTTGCCCTGACAATGCTTCTTTCTCCCTATTTTCCCCTGCATCAGTGGCATAGAATTAATCCTTTTTTCCCCTTCTTCTTGTTAAAGTCCCTTTCTCCCTCCATTGTTTTTAGGTCTCAGAGGCATAACTTTCCCTGTCATTTACCTTTGCATGGGTTTCCACTGAACCTAATTCAGTTCTCAACTCTTCTCCCACATCAGAATTCCCTGGGAACTTAAAAGAACATACCAGTTTCTGATACCAAAACCAGCCAATTAAATCTGAATTGTGGGGTGAATTTAAAATCTCTAGTGATTTTAATGTGCAACCAGGAATGAGAACCATTGATCTCCTTATTTTTAGCCAGCTTGTGTTCTCTTACATTACTGTTTCAAGTAAGAGCCCTCTTTGAGGATATCTTGGCAGTGCTTTTTATTTTCCTATAAATCATATAGCACTTGCAAATAGTGCCGATAGTCTCCCCCAAAATTGATAAGACATTTATGAATCACATCATATTTCCTATCACTGGGTGAGAGCTAGGTAAGGTAGAGGAAAGCAGAGAGGAAAACTGGGAAAAAAGATAAATAAGTGGCAGGAGGAGTAGACGGAGAGACACATGGAGAGAAATGAAGGAGAGTCCAAAAGCGTTTTGTCCAAAAGTGTTCCTCGAAATGATAAAATCAGGCAGAGTTGCTTGTTACATATTCAGAATGATCAGAGACTCGGGGTGGGGCTGGGGCTGGGAATCTTTGTCTGAATCATTTTCAAGGTTACCCAATGTCTCTTGAAGTTTGAGAACAATAATACTGGTCAACAAAAGAATTGACAAATCCCACTAGAAGTTATCACGCTTTTAAAAACCACTTTATAGCCCTCATAAACACTGAACAAAAAACATTCATTGAAGGGTGGTCTCTAATAAAGGAGAAGTGCTCTGTGTCTGTGTGTGTGTGTAGGTGTGTAGAGGTGCAGGTGAATGAGTGTGCATCTCTCTCCCTGGAGGTCCAATTTTCTGCCACCTGTCTTGCTCCTATCTCAACCTGCTACCTTGTCCAAGAAGCCCTCCCTAGATAGGGACTTCACTTTCTTTGGGGCCTGATCATTTAGTCTGGAGATGGTTGTAGCTCCTAATAACTGGTATTCCATATATGAAGAAGGAGAAAGAATCCTGTTTGGCCTATCGGTTTTGTTGTGGAAAATGCAGTTCATTAATTGCTCAGATGATTGTACTTGGAAACCAGTTTTCCTTCCTTTGTGCACTTTGTATCTGCTCTTTCTATCTGCTCTTTCTATGAATCTTTCTAATGGCTCCCTCCTGAACGTGTTTTAAATTTATAGATTCTTCTACTCCTGACAGTCCAATGTTGTTTATTTTCTGTCTTCTAAGAGTTTTTCCAACTTCTTTAATGTCAGTCATCTCCTTTATTGGTTTTAAATACTTTCTATAACTTTAAGGGTTTAAAATGAGAGGGAGGTCAGAGGTCAGATCAAACCAAGATTGATCAAATATTGCATGTCAATAAGAAAAAAATAAAGAAAACCACAAACATCGGATTAACTTAAGCAGAAATGGAACCTATTGAGAGGATATTAGGAAGTTTGCAGAATTGCCCTAAATCCTATAGAACCAGTTTCAGAAATCTCCAAAGCACCTGTGCTCTAGAATCAAAAGAGGCTGAGAGAATGGAAATCTGTTATTTTGAGAATCAATAGTAGGAGGGAGGCAGTCAAGGCTTTTTCAAACTCTTGGCCTATGAATCACCTCTGGCTTCACTTTTCTTTCTGCAAACATGACCCAAATTTCCAGTGATACACTCATTAATTACCACCTTAAAAAACTTTTGTATATTTAACCTTGCATTGTGTCAGCTTGCCAATCTTCAACAGTGAATCACTCTACCATCTGTTTTTCAGAATTTATTCCCAGGTTGCTAGACTTTGCTGGATAAACTTTCAAAACTATGTTGACTAAAAATTCATGCTAACTCAGTTCTGACTCATAAATTCATCGTGTTTTCCTTGACCTTCCTTTCATCTTTCTCTTCATCCTTTGTCCTAGATCATCAGGAAAGTGGACTGAGAAGACCTGATTTTAACTCCAGTTTGTGTTCGTGCTTAGTTTGTGACCTCGGGAGGGACTTTTCATTTTATTCTGTCCCAGTTTTTTCTGTGACATAGGGCTAATATTTAAATTATAGGATGCTTGTGGTGATGACTAAAAGAAGTATGTGAAATTACTTCCCAACTACATTATGCCCACATATGGTAGCTATGTTAAGCTTTGTATGAAGAACAATCCAATATCTTTATTAAAAATATATTTACTTGCTGTTTTTTTTCTATGGTTGTGCATTTCCAAATTTCTAACTTTTTCTGGACATTTTGAAATCTCTACTAACACCTCACACTAAAAATATCTATATTGAGCCACCCCTTTTCCTACCCAAACTTCTCTTCTTTCTGACTTAGGGCAATTCTGCTGAGTTAAGAGAGATGCTTCACTGTTGCCTTACCTTGTTGTTTCATTCCCATTATTCTTATATCATCACATTTTTAGATCTCT
The DNA here is from genome assembly GCA_004024625.1 of Mellivora capensis. Taxonomy (NCBI): domain Eukaryota; kingdom Metazoa; phylum Chordata; class Mammalia; order Carnivora; family Mustelidae; genus Mellivora; species Mellivora capensis. The sequence goes on along the minus strand of PISX010017322.1, from coordinate 17,144 downwards.
TCTCCTTCACTTTGACCAAGAGCATAATATTCTGTCTTACCAGTTTGGTGCTACCAACCAGAAGCTAGAAATCTTGTTTCATGCCATAATTCACCACCCAAGATGAGGTACAATCCCTGAGAGAAAAAGAAAAATCTAAGTAATCCAGGCTACGTACTCACCGTATTTATCTACGTTTTTCCAATAAATTCTACAACTCAATCCATAAGCCCATTAAGTTATATTTGCATAACAAATACTGTATTTACATCCCAAAGCAGATTATATGCCATTTTACTTGTGTTTTTCTCATATGGTGATTGGAATATCCATCTTCTATTACTTCATTCTAATAGATGTATCTAAACTCCCAGGATGATTATTATGGATGGTCTCTCTGCTCTCCAGTGCAGATGTCAATGTGTACTTGCAGAAGACCCCTCCATTTCTTGGAGTCCTTGCTTCAGTGTGCTAAAGGTATTAAATGTCTGATCCTTTCTACCTAAAATTCTCTCATTAAAATCAGAAAAAATGATTCTTGTACACCAACTACAGAAGTGGGATTTGCTTTTCTTGTGTTCACAATTGAGGTAAAAAAAATCTGCTGCCATTGAATGTTCAGAGTTTTCTCTTGTGAGAATGCAGATGGAAGATGCAGCTGCTTTCCTCCAAATCAATTTCCTCCCATTGGTCCTTTGTTCTCTTTTTTTCCCAGAGAAATTTGTTGTTTCCTAACAGTGTATTTTCCCACACAATCGAAATTATTTTTATACAGTTAATTCTTGAGTTTGAGTTTTAGTTTTAACACTTTAGATGACATCCAAACTTGTCTAACTTTCATGGGAAATAATTAACTATATTCTTTAACCTCAAAATAGGAGTCTGGGATTTCCTGGTTGGATGCTGAAGGGATTTTGTAGACATGGGAACTCAAAGTATAATTAGTAATTTATACAACTAATAGGTCTATTTGTCAGATATTCAGAGCCATACATTCTAAATAAGGGACACAAATAACTAGTGCAACTTAATGAGTTGGAAACATTGTTTTGAAAAGTCAAGTAATTATAAATATTTTTATGAAACAGGACTGACATCATTTTATCTTTGAATAGGGTTTGCTTAAGAGGGATAGCTCAGTAATACATTCACAAGTTTTGTACCAGTGCATGATGTAAGTTTAAGTAGACACTAATGCAATCAATTTGAATATGCATATGTAGATATATCTTTCTCTTAAAATTGCCCCACCATTGACTGATGATCTTATCAGATTTTAAGAGAAAGATTATACACATATCTATTTCCATTTTCTGTTTAGCTTAGCCTGGCTAGACATAGCAGATATGGTGTGTTGATAAGAGGGCAATAAAAATACATTGGGAAAAAATGTAGTATAGTATAAAATTCTCTTTTGTAATTTCTGAAAATTGATTTGACTTATATGCATCTTTCTATGGGGCGTTTCATACCTAGGACATAAGCCTTTAGCCAAGCATGGAGGCAACTATTTAGGTCAAGGATACAGAATTACTGAGATCCATCTGGTTTGTGTTAATAGATTTTTGTATAACTTTAGGAGAATGTATTTCCTTTCTCATATTATAAGCACCGCATACATCTTCAAAGTAATTATTTGGTTAAATAAGGTGTGTATGAGGTCAGAAGAGGTAGTAGAGCCTAGAAGGACTGAGCTTCAATGATGTAACACACCAGTAGTGAGCTGCCACCAGGCCCAGGATCTTGGTCCCGGGACAGGCCAGTCAGGCTGTGGCCCATTTATAAATCTACATTGTTTCTAGGTATTGGAGATACAGAAGAAAAAAAAAAAAAAAAAAAAGCAGACTGAGGACTCTTTCCAAGCTGCTTAACTAATTGAAGGAAGAAGGAAGCAGATAGGAATCTGAAAATAAATAAAATAATTTCAGGTACTGAAATGTGTTATGAAGAAGATACATAATATTAGAGAATGATGCTTGAGGTAGGATGATCAGGAAGGGCATTTCTACAAGGTACACTTCAGCCAAGGGCTGAATAATGAGAGAGGGGTAGCCATGTAAAGCTCTGGGGAGAGAATTACAAGTAGGAAGAAGAGCAAGTGCAAAAGCCCTGATCCAAGAAACAGTCTGGTGTGTCCCAAAGCTGAGGGAACAAGCCAGTGCCTGGAGAGAAGTGCATGAGGGAGAGGGTAGAAGGACACGAGGCCAGGAATATGGCCAGGGGAAGATCACAGAGGACCTTTTAGGGCATGACACAGAGTTCAAACTCTTATTTAAAAGTAACTGGTAGTCACCACAGTTTTTAAAAGGGTAGAGGAATGATACAATTTACACTTTAGAAAGATCATATACTTTAGAAAGAAGATATATTCTGGGGGAAGGAATAGTCAGGAATTTCACTGAAGTGGTCCTCCTAAAATCCAATGAGAATTGAGAGAGGTTTGGACAAGAAACACATTAGCAAAGATAGTGAAACACTGCATATTTGGAATATATTCAGAAGAAGGGATGACAGGACTTAGTGATGGGTAGAAGATGAGTGTATGAGAAAAGAATCACAACTATTCATCTCACTTCTCAGGTTTGTTTTTTTTTTCAGAAATATTGTTTTGTAAATATAAAGCAACAGCTTTCCTTCTCTCTTCCTCATTTTGCAATTCCATTCTAACTGGTTACATGGCCTGTTTTCTTTCTTTCTTTTTTTTTTTAAATATAGTTGACACACAATGTTACATTAGTTTCAGGTATACAACATAGTGACTCAGCTCCCCTGTACATTATGTTGTGTTCCCCCAGAAGTGTAGCTACGTCTGTCTTCCCTATGCTGTGTCTTTTATTCCCACAACACTCATTCCATAACTGGAAGCCTGTATCTTCCCCTCCCCGTCACCCATTCTGCCCACCTCCATTCCCTTCCCTCTGGTAACCATCAGTTTTTTCTCTATATTTATTGATCTGATTCTGCTTTTTTCTTGTTTTATTCATTTGTTTTGGTTTTTAGATTCTACATATAAATGAAATCATATGGCATTTGTCTTTCTCAGTCTGACTTATTTCACTTGAAATAATGCCCTCTAGGTCCACCCAAGTTCTTGCAAATGACAAGATCTGTCCTTTCTTATGGCTGTGTAATTCTCATGTGTGTGTGTGTGGACACATGCATGCTTGTGTACACACATACATATGCCACATCCTTCTTACCCATTTGTCTATCAATAGACACTTAAGTTGCCTCCGTATCTTGGATATTACAAATAATGTTGTGATAAACATAGGGGTGCAAATATCTTTTCAAATTAGTGTTTTCATTTTCTTTGGATAAATATTGAGTACCAGAATTGTTGAATCATATGGTATTTCTATTTTTAATTGTTTGAGAAACCTCCATACTGTTTTCCACCGTGCATGTATCAGTTTACATTCCCACCAAAAGTACACAAGTGTTCCTTTTTCTCCACATCTTTACCAACACTTATTATTCCTATGTTTTTTAACTTAGCCATTCCGACAGGTGTAAGGTGATATCTCATTATGTTTTTGATTTGCATTTCCCTGATGATTAGTGATGTTAAGCATCTTTTTGTGTTCCATAGCTTGTCTTCTTAACTTCATTTTTTGGATAGCACAGTGTGAAACTTTTCAAAACTAAAAAATAAGCAAATAAAGAAAGGATACTTTTCATACTATCATGACAAAACCATTTGTGTTTGACAATTTTTTGAAAGCCTATTTTTGCCTCCCCTCTTCCATAATAAATGAATAATGAAGCTTAAGTATAGAACAGTTCCATACTTAGCATGTCCTATCTACATCTACATTTCTAATATCAGCAATGGAAATAGGATATTACATTCTTTTCCAAGTTAAAACTAATTGTTGGCTTGAGGCTAAGGAAACTACAAGAGAAATCATAACAGCAATTACATTTTCATGCTGACTTTTTGCCTGGCATGGTTCTTCATACTTTGTGTATTTAACTAATTTAACCCCAAACAATCTTATGATGTATTTGAAAAGGAGAAACTGAGGCACTGAGGTGGAGAAACTTGTCCAAGGTCACATGACACAGCTGATACTCAGTTTCAGACAGCCAAATCCAGAAAGCCACACTTTCCCACTGTGTACTAATATTCCTTCTTATCTCAGTGCAGTTTCAGAAATAGTGGAAGAATGACTGCTATTTCTAGCACTCTCTCCAACGATAAGGCTAGAAGCAACACAGCCTCTTAATATCTGAGACAAGAGAAAATAACCCAAATGCTTCTGGACCTCTGATAATGGATAATATAGATAACCATTCATGCTGGCTTCCCTTGTCCTCTAAAAATAAATTTATTCTAATTTTCTGGCACGAAAACTCCTCAACAAATATTTTAAAAACATAAACCTGAATTCTGGGTGTAGAAGAAGATGACATTACTATACTTTTTGTATGTTGCACCTTGAAATCTTATAACAAATTTCATAATGTAAATATTATTATTCTGATGTCATGAATGATATTCAAAAAGATTATGAACTTGCCCAGGGTCATACAGACAATGAACTACAGAGTTAAAATGAGCATTTTTGCATACATCCAAATCCCCGTATACTTTCCAGAACAACATTCTATATTATTAGTGAATTATGAAAGCCAAAAGCACTTTGCCCAGTTTCAAATATTATACTTAAAGATACCGTATTTAACTGATATAAATTAATACCTCAGTAATACTTTGAAGCTAAAAAAAATTTGATATAAAAGTCATTCGTAGGGTCATTCCTTTTTTTGTTTGTTTGTTTTCCCATTTATATTAACCCTTGTGATAAGTAGCTTGAATGGTTCTTTCAAAACAAAACCACAGTAACATAAAATGATATAAAAGTATGAAATTGTTGTTCTAAAGAGGGAAAAGCCACACAAACAATATGTGTTCTACCTTTTTTCATGATTCATTAATCAAGAGGTCTATTTTTTTTTTATTGTTAACTTTTCATCCACTCTGGTGTATGTGTTTTCTCTCCACATGACAGATTTTTTTTCTGTATTTCATCCCATCCTTTTATTTTATGAAATTTTGTTTGATTGAGTGACTTCTGTTCTGTGTATGTTTGTTTTCATTGCAAAGCTAGAACTCTGCAGGAATAGTAAACTGATAAACCTAGTTCAATCCTACCAAAAATGGACTTAGAAAATAACTGGAACTCAAAGGAATGAGCACTCTGTAGCTGTTCAGTGGTGAAAGGCAAGTTGAACTAGAACTAGCCAGGAGTAAATCTACTTCAGACAGGGATCTACAAGGTGTGCTTCTTGCCTGGTCTGACCATTCTGAGCACTAGATTCTTGATTTCAGTTGGCCAGTGGCTTAAGTCTGTCTGATTCAGACATCTACCTAACTCAGTATTTTATAAAATAAAAGTAACAATTAGAAATCATCAAAGTAACACTATGGATTGAAAAACTATGTATAGTTTACATGTAATTTGTATAAAATATTACTTCTGTATATGATCTCTTGGTCCCAAGTTTAGAATGCTCTAATTGTCCCAGTTTGGGCCTGATATATAGGTATTTAAACTTCCTCTGCCATCACCCTGATATGTACCTGGTAATTCCTAAAGCATTTCTAAGCATCCTGGGATGTGATTGGAAAACACTTCCTGGAGACAGATTAACAATTTGACATCTTGGACCCAAAGAATCACTCAGGAGGTGATTTATTCACACTGTCACTGAGTAGAGTTTCAAGGCTCAAGTAATGTCATGGTTCCACCCACTTGAACATTGACAGCACATGGTTTTCTCCTGATCTATGAGCTCTGATACTTTTTGGGTCACTGACTGAATTTAGGATGACTTTCAGAAATGGGACCAAATGATCAAATCCTACAAATTTTCCTGTCCTCTTCAGTCAACTTGCATCTGGATTCCTGCTCACTCTTTTCCAGGTCTTCCCACAACAGATTTGTCTCAACCTTCTCTGCAGAGATGGAGTTTTAACGCTTTCTCAAAGAGCTACCTTAAGTCACATTATTCTCTCAGTTCAATTCCAACTATCTAGCCTGTACCAGCCATTCAAAAGCCTTTTTTTTTTAATGCATTGGAGAAGACAGGGAAGAACCTCAGTCAGGCTTTCTTCTTCATATACATAAATTACAGATTTTAGTAGTTTTAGTCTTAACTTCTAATTCATCATCAGAATGAGATAATAAAACAGGCCAAGTTTTCCTACAGATATTTTTTATTTTTATAAATTTATCTGGTAAATATTGTAGAATTGTTAAGTAATTGTCATGTAATATGAATTATTTGGTAGAATTGTTACATAATAAATTACACATATTGTAAGTCATCATACAGGGCACCTGGGTGGCTCAGTTGGTTAAATGGCTGACTGGTGATTTTGGCTCAGGCCATGATCTTATGGGTCATGAGATCTAGCCCTGCATCTGGCTCTATGCTCTTTGCTGGCTCTAAGCAGATAGGGAGTCTGCTTGAGATTCTCTTCCTCTGCCCCTCTCCCACTTGCATACTTTCTCTCTCTAAAGTAAATAAATACATCTTTAATAAAGAGTTGTCATACAGTGTGGTAACTTTTGACCAATATATTCTCCCATAAATTCATTACTACAATCCCTAAATGAACATTTTGTCACTATTCCAAACTTTACTCCCAATTCTCAGATAACCATTATCTGATTTTGTTATTATAGGTAGTTTACATTCACTAATATATTACATAAATTTGATCATGAAGTATATACCTTATTTTTCCTTTTCAGAGAGAGAGAGAAGAGAAAGATTGGGGGAGGGGCAGAGGGAGATGGAGAGAGAGAATCCCAAGCAGGCTTCAGAGCCTGATCTCACATCCTGAGATCATGACCTGGGCCCAAATCAAGAGTTGAACGTCTAACAGACTGAGCCACCCAGGCACCCAGACCAAGTATATAGTCTTTTTTGTCTTGCTTCTTTCATTCAGTATGATTTTGAGTTCATCCACATTGTTGCACTGATCAATATTTCCTTCTTCTTATTTCTGAGTAGTATTCCACTGAAAGGGTATACCACAATTTGTTTATCTATTTACCCGTCGATGGGAATTTGAACCATGTCCAATTTTGAAGTTTTTCAAGTAAAGCCTATATGGACATTGATGCCAAATCTTTGCGGATTTATTTTTAACTTTTCAAGAAACTGAAAAACTATTTTCTAAAGTGCCTGGGACATTTTGCTTTCTGACCAGAAGTACGTGAGACTTTCTGTTACTTCATGTTCTTGCCAACACTTGGTATGTCAATTCTTTCACTTTCAGCCATTGTACAAGTAGTGTAATGGTATTGCATTATGGTTTTTTTTTTTTAAAGATTTTATTTATTTATTTGACAGACAGAGATCACAAGTAGGCAGAGAGGCAGGCAGAGAAAGAGAGGAGGAAGCAGGTTCCCTGCTGAGCAGAGAGCCCGATGTGGGGCTCCATCCCAGGACCCTGAGATCATGACCTGAGCCGAAGGCAGAGGCTTAACCCACTGAGCCACCCAGGCGCCCCTGCATTATGGTTTTAATTAGAATTTCTGTGACTAGGGGCATCTGGGTGGCTCAGTCGGTTACCCGTCTGCCTTCTGCTCAGGTTATGATCCCAGGGTCCTGGGACAAAGCCGCGCATCGGTCTCTCTGTTCAGTGGAGAGCCTGCTTTTCCCTCTCCCTCTGCCTGCTGCTGTGCCTATTTGTACTCTCTATCTCTCTGTCAAATAAGTAAATAAAATCTGAAAAAAAAAAAGAATTTCTGTGACTAATAATCTCAAAGATGTTTTTATATCCTTACTGCATATCTTTTATTGTTAATTCAATTCCCAAATGTTTTATGTGTTATTTAATTTGGTGATTTTTCTTATTACTGAATTACAAAAGTTCTTCATATATTTTGCACATAATAAAATAGGTTTGTGTGATATATATTGTGAATATTTTCTTGCAGTGTGCTTTACTGTTGGTTTCTTAATGATGTCTTTGAAAGAGCTAACGTGTTAAATTTTGATAGAATTCAATATATTATTTTTTTTCTCTTTCATGGCTCAAGCTTCTTTTGTTCTGTTAAAGAAAACCTCCTATACCAAGGTCACAATGATTTTCCCCTATTTTTTATCTGAGTAATATTTTTAGGTCTAAATATCATTTGAACTTGGGTTGATGGTCTTTTACTTGTTCTATGTAGACATTTAATTGATTAAACATCATTTATTGAAAAGATATTCCTTTTCCACACTGAATTATCTTGACTCTTTTGCCATAATCTAAATGACAACATCTGTGTGGGTCTATTTCTGCCTTCTCTATTTTGTTCAGTTGGCAATATATTTATCTTTTTGTCAATGGAAAATTCTCTTCATTATGGCTTAAAGTTTTATATTAAAGTCCTCCAAGTTTTTTCTTCTTTGGGCATATTTTTTGTACTAGTCCTTCATGTGCCTTAGGTCTGTGCTCCATGTTCTCCTTGTTAGGAAGTAATAAGCTTTAGCATCCATTATTCATAATTGCAGAGCTCAAAATATTTTGAACTGCATATCTAAGGAGATTTTCCTCTCCCCTAATACAATCTGTATTTGGGGAAGGAACATTCTTTTCTCTTACTCACATACCCTTAAATTGAGCTTTTGCAGTAAGAACTTTTTATAGTTCTTGGATTTTTTTTTCAATAAAAATCATGTTAAATTTCTTCTTCTGGTTAGGGATGTTAAGTACTATTGATAGAGACTTGTTAAGAGTTAGAACACCTTGGGCATCACCTTGTGATCTGTGATATCAGAATTCCTTAAGGAACTTTGAAGAAAAACAGGAGTAGACCAATGTGCACAACTGGAGTTGTTGGAAGCCAAGATCAGAAGCTAAATGCGCTGTTGAAAAGGATGGAAGAGGATGGAAGTGGGGTACAGGTTCTGAGAACCAGGAAGCAAGATTAATAAGGAGCCACAGAGAGGATAAGTAAGGAAACAAATACTTAAGAGTATTGATCATATAACTGCTTTCTTTCTTTCTTTCTTTTCTTTTTCTTTCTTGCTTGCTTTCTTGCTTTTTCTTTTTTACTTTGGGATGGTAAATGAAGGAACCATACATTTAAAATAACAAGATACATACTATAGCTTGTAGTCATTGAGTGCACATTCCACATGCAGATATTGTTCTAAGCATTTGCAAGAAGTAACTGATTCAATCCTCTGAACAACCCAATGAGTTCAATTTATTACGAAGTTCATTTTGGAAAACCAAAATAGAGACAGACATCAAATAACTCCATCTATCTCCATAACTAGTAAGAAGGGGAAGAGTGTTGAGGAGTGTGAGGTCCAGATTTGAACCCAAATAGTTCCAAAGCCCCATGCTATTATCCTCTTCAGGTAGGTAACCTCTTCAGACTGGATAGTAACAGAACTCATGCTGGATCTTTCTCTTTCTTCCTTTCTTTCTCTTTCTTTCTTTCTTTCTTTCTTTCTTTCTTTCTTTCTTTCCTCTTTCTCTTTTTTTTTTCTCTTTCTTTCTTTTTTATTAGCATATAATGTATTATTTTTTTCAGGGGTACAGGTCTATTAATCATCAGTCTTAAACAATTCACAGCACTTACCATAGCACATTGGATTTTACTTTAGATTTGCTGGTCGTTCTTTTATTGACTAGTATTCCAGTAATTTTTTTTTGTTGGTGGTGTATGTATTAAACAATTTCATCTGATTCCAAAATAAGGCTAATTTTTTTTTTTAAAGATTTTATTTATTTATTTGAGAGAGAGACAGTGAGAGAGCATGAGCGAGGAGAAGGTCAGAGGGAGAAGCAGACTCCCCGCGGAGCTGGGAGCCCGATGCGGGACTCGATCCCGGGTCTCCGGGATCATGACCTGAGCCGAAGGCAGTCGTTCAACCAACTGAGCCACCCAGGCGTCCCAATAAGGCTAATTTTTATAGAGTAATAAGTCATGTAAACGTTATGGTTCTGAACAGTTTTAACCTATAGATTTCAAGTTCAGAGTTAGGCTGTTCTAAGTATCATAAGCTTTGTGAAACCCCCATGCTGCCTAAAAATCTCACTTTTTCCTTTCTAATAGGTCTCATACATTTTATGAGCGGATATCCACCTTTGGCCCTTTGACAACACCAAAGCTTGTGAATGCAAAATTCTATGTTGAATTTGACTTGGGTAAGATGTCTTTTGTTAACTACAGCTATACACATTCTCACACGATTGCTGTGTTGCTCCTAAACTGGAGATGTCTTTAAAGTTTTGTTATTTTTGTAATTAAAAAAATATTTTAAAAATATTTTAATGCTCATTTTCTAAGAAAGCTTATTTAGGACTGAAGTGATCTTCTTTAATGGAAAATACTAAAAAAGAAATACCCTGGACCCTGAAATTTGTGAATACATAGAGATTCAAGAAAAACTCCTCAATCATAATGCAGTGTCTGAATTTTCACTATGCCTATGTATAGACATATTTTCTTCATATTTGGAATTGGTTTTGGGTCATGAATTGGAGATGCAAATTGGTACTATCTTCTCTAAGGTTTAGTTCTTCTTTGAAAGTATTTGAACATTAACAAAGGACAGTGCTAAAATAACTACTCACTTAATTATATTAGATATTTTTGGAAGATTCTCTTCTACTCTGAGTTCTAAAAAGAGTATTATCTGTGGTTAGGAGCATGGACTTTGCATGCAGGCAAACTTGAGACTGCATCTGCTTTTACATATTTTCTGTATGGATGCTAGTCATTTAATTTCCACTGCTTGCAAACAAAATGATAAGAATTATGATTTATAATAGTCATAATGATGAAGATTTACTTATCACTTACCATTTATTTATTTATTTATTCACCTATCTACTTATTTATCTATTTTCAACCTCACAACAACATAGTTACCTGGGCAACACTGTAAAATAAAAAAAAGGCGGGGGGCGGTGCCTGGGTGACTCAGTGGGTTAAAGCCTCTGCCTTTGGCTCAGGTCATGATCCCAGGGTCCTGGGATCAAGCCTCACATCGGGCTCTCTGCTCCACGGGGAGCCTGCTTTCTCTCCTTCTCTCTCTGCCTGCCTCTCTGCCCACTTGTGATCTCTGTCTGTCAAATAAATAAATGAAAATCTTTAAAATAAAAAAAAATGAACTTAAAGAGGAAAATAAAAAACTCATCAATTTGACTAGATTGCTACAGAGCATAGAACAGAGCCAAGATGTGGATCAAGGCTGTCTGACTCAATATCATTTGATATAGATCTTTTTTGTTGATTTAGTATAGGGCTGGGAATAATAAGCACCAGAAGTGGATTTACCAAGAAACTAATAAGGCTGGACCCCTCAATTGCATGGACACCTTTCAAAGCTCTGTACCTGAACTTGTGTTTATACTTTTGCATTCCTTTCCTTATGAATGGCCCTACAAATCATGTAAGTTTTAGGCCTCACTGAACCTGGATCTACCTCAGCTAGTCATGCATAAATGTAGCTCTTATTATTGCTAGCATCTACTTACTGTTGCTAATTATTATAATATTCATGGAGCTTGTTTGTGCCGAAGTTGCAGCTTCTCAGCTACTCTCTTCTCTGCTTCTTGTTTGCCAACATGTACCTTCTGTTCATTCTTTGTTTACCTGATGTTCTTTGTAAGGCTTCCTACCTACAGGCTAACTTAAACACAGATATGTATATAGAAGGCTTTGTCACATGTGAAGTGCAAAACATATATGAATTTTTATCCCTGCTATCATTAGGCAGGTGCTTTCAAGGAGTGAGAAGACATTCTAGAGAGACATGCCCTCTAGGTGCCTTTCCCATCTCAGTCTTCACTGCCTCTACAGTCTACCATTTGTGATACTGAATGAAATATTAAGTGTTCTGTGAATACAGCATGACCTTGAAATCCATATAAGAGCAATGATAAATACATTTGAAAGTCATTATCATTATCATCAGGACAATAATTATACCAGAAACTGATTATTGATGCAGTCATGGGCTAAATGTATGACCTACTTTATTTGATAATTACAAAACCTTGTGAGGTTGCAATTTGATTCCCAATATATAGAGAATGAAACAAAGTCTTGGAGGGATTAAATGACTTATCCAAGGTCATATAATAGGTGCAAAGTCAAGATTAGAATTCAAATCCGTGACCCCAAATTCCTTGATCTGATCTCCACACTCAGATATCCTTCCACCCAACATTACTCAGACCATCAGTATCTTGACTCTGTTACATTAAATAGGGTATAAATAGCAAACTGATTCAGGGGGGGAAACCTTGAAAAACTAAACTCTTTATGTCTGAAGTATTCAGACAAATCATGGAGTTAATTATATATTCTAGAATTATGCAAATGATCTTTTTAGTTGTGAATTAATCAATGTTAATCACTTGAAAAATAGCTTGTAATTTCTTTTTTTTCCTAGAGATATGCCAAAGTAGTTGAAATTCTCTTAGTAAGCTTCCTTTTTAAAAAATTCCTTTTTTTTTTTTTCCTGGCAGATGAAGACTACTTGAGTTATTTTGGTGTTGAGCAACAGTCACAGTAGGTGATTAAATTAGAGGCAGGTGTAAAACCCCTAAGAGTTACTGGGACTATGTTTTCTGATCACTGGGGTTATGGATCAGCAGTAAATTTCTGACACTTGAATGACTTTGTTTTGTGTAAGGGGGGATAAATTAATGTGACCTGCTATTGAGAAAGAAGAGTTAATAAAGGAATAGAATGAACACTGGATGAAGAAGATATAGTTCATCTGCTTATTTGAATGCAAAAGAGACACATTCTCAGCTGTGGGTATTTCAAGTGCACCTTAAGCAAAATGCAAGTGGAGCAAAAGAATGGGCAATTCTCTTATCAGCAAATAGTAAGCCTAGTAATTCCCATTCATTTTCAGAAGACCTCACTCTCCTGATGTTAAGTAATGTTAAGTAAAGTGTCTGAAGGTCCTCTGGTGAATGGAGCTATTGACTTTCAAAATTTTGTAAAACAACAGAACTGCAGTGATATAGAACATGGGAAATGCTTCAAGTCCATCATGAAAGGAAGATCTGATCCCTGAACTTCTGGGCAGCTCAGGTGGCTATAGTTTATTTTTCAGATAAGGTTAGAGATGTATTTTCAATCTGCAATTTACACTACAGGTATGTATTTTTTTCTCCTCAGTAGTATATCAAAGTACCTGAGAGAGCTGAATATCACAAACTATAATATGTTACTTCCTAAAATTGATTGCTCTTGGGCACCTGATGGTTTTTGGCATGTCTGATTTCCCCCCTTCACTTCCAAATACTGCATTAATTTTTTTTTTGAAAAAAAGTTTCTGAAATGTAAATCTTTGTTTCATTTTATGGTTTTTATGTTCTGTGGTTCATAAGTTCAACAGATTTATATGGCTTGAAAAGCAAGATTAATTGTTAGTCAGATGTGGTTGGGTTTCTCTACTGGGTAATACTAAACTGATGTACCTAGAGTTTGATTCTTTGTGTATCAGAGTGAATCATACTGATGGACCTGCAAATTAAGTTTCATATCCAGAACCTAATAAAACAATATTTTGGAATCCTTTTTTCTCAGGGTGGCTAAAGATAGGAAGTCTTTAGCTGTCAAATCCAACCAGCTCCAGGAAGGCTCCATAAGTACTTTTATTTTCATATAAAATCTTACATGAATCTTTAAAATAATTTATTGGTATATTAATATACCAGAACATCTTTTACCCTGTAATTACGGGTATGTATAAAAAACCCCAGTGCATTCAGGTCATAGTTATATACATAGTCATAATAGATAAAATAAAATTCAAATTTTTCAAGGTAAAAGCTCATGAAAAGATTTTGATTTTGGAAACAAGTGGTCCAATACATATTTTTGAGGTACTTAATAGTTTCCAATACTGACAGAACCTTGGTTCTTTTATTGTGTTGCATGGTAACCTGTTGAAATTCTTTAGTGAGGAGAACTACATTTTGGTTAAAACAATACTATCACAATGAATTATAATATGATATCATTAGAAACATCTAGCTGTGTTTTTATTTTTAAAAAGTATACATTACAGAAGTTACATATAGATCCTCAATAAATCCTTACTGATTGAGGCTTGGTGACAAAAGTTTATTTAATAACCAAGGAAATCAAATTTCATCACTTTGAGGACACACAGAAGAAACATTTCAGTGAATAGAGAAATGGGTGCTATATTTTCCCAAAGCTAGTTAGACTAATTGATTTTGTAATCCAAAATGTTTACCAATTATTTCAACTTTGTTTGGGATGACTAATAAAAAATTTTATCCTAAAATGAAAAGGCAGAACGTGGGATGTTTAAAATCTTCACTTCTCATTTATTATATTATAGTTATTTCATTTTCATTTATTATATGTATAGAGATTTACTTCTTGTTTTGTTGACAGTTTGTTATAAGAATAAATGAAATATAAGAACTTGCTGTGAAAGTATTTATGGAGACGTTTCTGGCCCTCAGAGGTTGAGGTTTGTTTCACAACTGACTCCATTACCAAACCTTCTGACCTTATCTCTATGCCCATCCCAGACACCTAGATTCACTACCCAAAGGCAACACTCAGCCTTGTCTAATCACATCAAGGAGGGTGACACTGTGAAGTACACACTAGCCTCAAACCTACTTTTATTTCTTGGAAATGATACACGATGACCAGCTCATTCTGATTTACCTGAACTAACCCAGTTTTAAAATTGAAAATTCCATTCTGGACAGCAAACCAGAAGGCTGGTCACCGTAGGGTATTCCAATTCTAATATTCCTGTTTTGTAAACACTCTATATACACACACCATTATTCAGTTATTCTACCTTTTCCAAACATTCAGGGATTCAGGGGAATATTTTTTTTGAGTCTCTCTGTAAGTAAAAAATAAAAGCACCATTTCCTTAGCAAGTTTTGTTGCACACATTTTTATCTGAGGCATAGAAAAAGAATTGTAGTTACTTGATGCTTCTCTGACTCATGTTCCTCCTTAGTGGTTGGGCAAGGATTTTCTCTGAGATGCTTTCTGGGAGAAAATGTTTCCTAGTAGTTTATGTATGGGGAGCAGTCATGCCTAGCCTATATGGATCTTCACTCCGGGTGGGTCAATGAGAGGTCCCTCTGTCAATAAAACTCACTGAGGATGTTTGGCTATCCTTTTGTCACCTTAGACTCAGAGCCTCAGCCTTTATGTCTGAGTCTCACACTAAGAATAAATATTATTAGATGCATATCTTACCTATTTTCTCGGTCTTCTGTTAAGTGAGTGTGATGCTGTGCCCATCCAGGTTCTCTTGAGTCCAGATCACTTATACCTATGGCCTCTGCCACATTGCCTGACCTTAATTTTGGAAGAAGGAAAGAGATTGCCTCAGAGAAAAAGTGTACTTCAAGATAGATCTTTAGTTGCAAATGAAAGTTTAACATAGTGACAGAGACTGCAGATTGAGCACCTGAGCATTACCTGTTCCTGTGGGCACACAACTAGGTCATACTTTCCAGTCTCCATTGCAATTAGATGTACTTACGTGATTGAGTTCCAACCAAAGGAATGTGAATGAAAGTGACGTCACTTCAAGGACTAGTCCATGAAAGCCTGACATTTACCATTCTCCATGTTATTTCCGTTCTTTGGCTTGATGCAGATGATCATAGTCTTCTTGAAATTCACGTGTTGAAGATTACAGAGCCACAACATAGGGGCATGGGTCCCTAAACAACTGTTTGAAGGAAAGCTGCCTTAAAACAAGAATACCCACAATGAAATTTCTTTTTTTTTTTTTTCCCACAATGAATTTTCTGAGTGAGAAATACATTTCTATTTTGTCAACTTACTAAATTTTTGACATTTGTCTATATGGTACTGAGTTTATTTTGTTATAAAGATTTTATTTATTTATTTGCTAGAGATCACAAGTAGGCAGAGAGGCCTTTAAATAATACACATAGCCCTTAAAGGAAGATTCTAGAACCAGGCTGCTAGAACTCATGTTGTCTTTTAACCTTTTTTGTGCCTTAGCTCTTGAGAAAATATCTTAACCTTTTTTGTCCCTTAGTTCTCTTATTAAAGTGAAAATAATGATGGGTACCTACTTCATAGTATTGCTGTGAGGATTAAATGGTTTATTACATATAAAGTACTTAGAACAGCATCAGCCATGTAAAGGGGCTAAATAAGTATTATTATTTCATGAGAATGAGTTTCAACAATAATTTTTTTTCATATCTATTTCTCCAAAGAAATCTTTCTATTTTTTTTCTGACTGGCCTTAATTTTTCAACAATGCTACATTGGAGGGTCACTTATATTCATGTTTCAAGGCTTTGAAACTATACATATTACATCAGATTCTGCCATTTTCTCATAATTGTCATTGTTTCTCCATTTTTAAAGCAACTTTATTGATATATAATTCATATACCACACAATTCAACTATTTAAAGTGAACAATTCACTGGCCTTTTGTATATCCACAGAGCTCTCTGTTGATCACCAATATTAGGGTTTTTTCCCTCTATTTTTGAGGGCTACCCCACCCATAGTAGTTTAGGAGTTAATTACAACTATGACCCCCCAATTCTAAATTTTCATGTGCAGCCACTGGATTCCCTCCTAGGACGTCTATGAGTTTTTAGCTCTAAGAAGCCAGTTGTTAGCTATTTAGCCTCAAGCAACCACTGTTTTATCAAGTGAAGTGGGTCAGGGTTCTTTGTTTCTTCTTCTTGCTTGTCATTTATATTTTGTTATTGGTAAGTCCTTTTTTTAATCCCTCCCCCAGCTTCATTGAGATATTATTGATGTATAACATATGTAAATTTAAGGTGTACGATGTGATGATTTGATACATACATATATTGCAAGACAATTACTCACAATAAGGTCAGTTAACACGTCCATATCTTTGCATAATTACCATTGTTTGGTGTATGGTCATGAACATTTAAACTCTACTCTCTTAACAACTTTCAAGTATATAATTCAGTATCATTAATTAGAGTCACAATGCTGTACATTAGGCTTCTGGGACTTCTTCTCATAGCTGGGAATTTGTACCCTTTTGTTAACATCTCCCATTTCTCCCAACCCCCAACCTCTGAGAAGGACCATTCTATTCTCTATGAGTTTGGCTGTTTTAGAGTCCACATGTAAGTGGGA